>VBVQ01000230.1:12049-74587 GCA_011636635.1 Tetramorium simillimum | reverse complement strand
CCCCCCCCCTGTATCCATTTACCGGAGTGGCCCTCATTATTCACACGAATTTAACCGTGGCAATATTAGCGTAAGTGACGCTCGTGCCAACTCCGTGCGCGATGTACAAAGGCGAGGCCGTATTAATTCGACGTTTATACGAAGACGGCGCGGCGCGGCGACGTCGGCAAAGGGACAGACGGTGGATGGAGGTAGCCGACTTAATTAGGAAACGTACGCCCTTTAATTAACTAGTTAGCGTACGTGATAAGGTGCGCCGCCCGCCGACACTCGTCGACACTCGTCGTCGATGCTATCGCGCACCGCTCCAGTGTTTGAATTCCGTTCTACATGAATTAGACGAAATCGCGATCCCCGTAACGCGATCCGGTACACGCGACGGGGACTTCTCCGAAAGCCGCGGTATTAAACCGGCATCATCGTGTTGAACTTTCCAGTTAACCGTTGCCGCCTGCAAAGATCGCGGTCGCCTGCTCGCTCGCACACGTACGGCAAGATTACCGTACAAATTTCATTCGCGCAAATTACGTTTCTCAGGCAAACGAATATTTCGCCGGAGTGCCGGCACAACGCGCGATCCTGCGAGCTCGGCCGTTGCCCTGTCGCGTAACGTGATACTTGACGTACCTGTGTAAGCGCTCGACGTCTCTTTCTCTCTCTCTCTCTCTCCGGATCTATCTCGATGTTCCGCCTATCTCCGCTATTAAGATTGATATCTTTAATTCAATTGAAAAGCTTTAGCTGCGTCGCAAGGTAAGATGCTATCGCGTGCGTGACGGGTCGCGCGCTCACTTTTATGATAATGCTTATTAATGCTATAACGAGAAATTGCAAATTGCAAATATATATTAATCTGATATTTTAATTTGAATGTCTAAAGAATGTTTTAACTCGAGCGGGAAAGGAAGTCTTGGCGGAATTAAACTTTCTGTTATGTTAGCAAACACCAGATGTTCTACAAGGAACTAATAAGAAAACGGTGCTGTGCATTTCGTTTTTTACAAGTTTACTCCCCGAGAACAAAAGCTGAATCATTCAAATTGAAAAGAAATAACCATTCCCGTACATGATCCATATTTTCCGCACTCGTGACAATATGCCGATTTATCGAATGCGTTTGCACGAGGTAATAAACACAATAGTGAAGCGTCGCGCGCGAGAATCGTTTATTCGCGCGTACGATATCATTAATCGCCGTTACACGGGATCTCTTATGCGCGAAATTGCAGTGCGAGGTATACACGACTCGATAACGGCCGATGAAAAATCGCGCATTAATTCCAGCCTATTTATTACATTAGAAACACTCGCTGTTATCCGACACTTATTTTTCATTCTGTCATCGTTAGCTGCAACAACCACGGCTGTTGCGAGCTATTAATCTTTTTTCCCCTCTCGCCCTTCCCTGGTCGTTCTGTCTCTCTTTCTCTCTCTCTCTCTCTCTCTCTTCATGCCATCCCCGCAGCACGTCTTACGCCTCCCCTCGTGTATGCCCATCCCTTTGATATAATTATAATGGATTGAGACGCTGCGCCGCGCGCGCGAGAAGTGATATCGAATATTCCGCTCGTTCGTATCACCTTGCACCGCCACAGGGCGGAAACATCAGGTGGCCCTTGTGAATCCGTTTCTCTCTCGGCGAGGAGCGCACGTCAGATAATTCCGCCGGCGACGGCAGACATTCGTCAGTGTCATCCGCGGAAAGAAGGAGCGCCCGCAGTACGTGGAAGAGAGGTTTTTTCCGCGCAGAGCCGCCCGGAAGATTCCCGGCGTCTGGGCAAAAACATTTTTGTCAACTAAATCCTGGGGAACTGGATTTCGCAAAGAAGCAACTATGGACATTCCGGTCTATTCGAAACGTTATTATCGCATCTTTTCTTCGCCCGCAATGAAATAGAAACGCAACATCGTTTACGTCTCGTTTACGTACGCGATTTTTAATTTTACAATGCCTTTATTATTTTTTTTTCTTAATACGATTGTATTATTTTAATTTTAATACAATTACGGAAAGAAATACAAAATTATGTTATTATTCGCGAGACTTCAACAATCATGGAACCTCCCACTTTTGTAAATCCTTTGTAGTAGTACTATTCCCGAGAGACGAACAACGGGAAAACGAGCACCCTTCAGTCTTCGTCCGTTCGCGACGCGTTTGTTCCCGGTTTCCCTATGTGCCGCGTCGCCTCCGGGCGAGTGATATTATGCCGCCTGTTTGGAGTGGAAATTTCGAGTGCCGCTGATTTTACGAGCAGCCATTGTAACTTGTAGGAATATGAATTTATTTCGATGTGTTTTAATACTCATGCAAATTTTCGTACGGTAATACATGTATTGTAGATTACGTACATACTTTCACACAAAAATTGCTTTTCCCTCGTCGAGAAGACTTGTTCGCAAATCGTAACATGAATAGAACTCGAGTGTACATATATATGTATATATATATATATATATATATACACCATTTTCTTACGCAAATAATTAGGAACGATTTTAGTGTAATGTCTGCGGAAATACTTGTTAACGCATGGAAAATTGCCGAGCTAGTATACGTGCTTATCACGGTGGTTGTGTTGGCAAATATGAACCGGGGGTGTGGGCTCTTTTGATCCTAAGAGCAAAAAGAAGGGAAACTCTCAGAGAGCAACGATGAAAGAAATTAACGAAGTATGTACTCAGAGAGAGTGTGCCAGACGTTTAAGGTGCTACTATCTTTACTTTGAATAGCTTAGTTTGAAGAAAATGCATCGTTGCACAGAATATCGTTTAGTAAATTGAGAAATTTGCGATATTATAAATCTAGACACGCTATTTGTAGATCGTTTAGTATGACAGTATAAAGATCTGCTGTAAATGTCGTAGCAAGATGCGAATCGTTAGATGTCGATAGTTCTACAATGAAACATTTTATCGGAAAAACGTGAATATTGATCTTATCAAAGATATCCGAACTATTTCATCCGCCAGCTCCGATAATTATCGGGTCCGATTACCCGCCACATCTCGAAAGCCGCGAAATATCGAAAACAACGAGCTCGGGTTTCTACGGTCCATTCAGCGCTCAAGACGCGTTCCTCGTGAAAATGGTGGAAAACTCACGAGCGCGATTAAAAGGAGAGACACGAAATCGCCGACAGCAGCTCTAATTGAGAAAAATAAATTAAAAGCCAGGTGCGCGCGGTTAGAATGGAATATCTAGATATTCCGGCGCGAACGTGCAACTGTACACGGGTTGCAGCAACGGGTTTCGATGACTGTCCAGGTGTACCGCGTCTATTAATTAATTTTTCGTGCCTTTTTCGTGGTTCCAATTAAGCCGAGGTGGTCGCGAGCTTAATCTCCACTTCATCTCACGCTTCTTCGCTCAGAATAATGCTCGGCCTTGAAGAAAAGAGTTCCGACGAGCTCCTCTCGTCGGAGAACGGAGAAGAAACGGGTAAAACCGCCATGGTTTGCCTCGAAGCACACTGCTCGCCTGTCGGTATCACGATGCGGCCACATGCAAATGAGCTTTTAATGCCCGCAGCTCGCTGGTAAATAATAATTTAATCGCGCGCCGTACATCTCGTTAGTCTTTTTTTCTTGACCGCCAGACGATTGAAATAACCTCGTAATTCAGCCTCCGACCGAAAATATAACCATAACGATACACACGTGCTTTTAAAGATGCATACATTTTGATAATCTTGAAATTTATTTTTTATTCTTCTTACCGAGTATCCTATTAGAGGTATATATTTGAAAATTACCTGATAAACTCGCTGCACGATATGAATATCCTCGATATGTTAACTACCATTTTGCAAGATAGATCGATGAAAATTTTATACATTCTATATGAGAGAGAACTCCTAGAGACTCCTAGAAGCCTTTTTAAATTACCACCGCGTTTCTTTCCGCCGTCTCGAGCGAACTGGACCAATGAGCAAAGAGGCTGGGATAAAAGGAGACGAAGGACACCCCAGAGGGGTCGATCTTACTAGCACATCCACGCAGCAGGTGATATTATACTTGTTAGGAGGACGACCAGCGTGTACCTTCCATAGCTTCCTGTTCATAAATTTAACAGTATTGCACGAACATCGTTTCTCTTTACGTTAAGTAACGACATGAAATATCCGGCGGTGCGAATACCGGTAAATAAATAGAGATTGCGCGTTGTATCGATTATCGTTTATTTTAGACAAGATTATCGAACGTTCAGCTTGCTGGAAGCAATTTACAATAAGATCATAAATAGAGCGATAAATTATATTCGGAATATTGTCTGTTCCTAAGCCAATTATTATTATCACGGTATATCACTATTACTATGTTACAAATGATGCTTGGGGAAAAAACGCGGATAACAGAGGAAAGGCAGTCGCAATTTTTCGTTTAAATAAAACCATTCGCTAGGTCTCGCTGGATCCAGCTGCGCTTTTCGTCGGCAGGTTTCGCTTTGAAGCCACATTGTTCATTTATCACACAAAGTATTCTGCTGATTCGTCGTTTTGCGCGCGCGACTCGGATACACCTTTTCAATCTCGTCGTTGTCAGAACGGCAACCGACTCGCGCGGTCGACGTCCCGTAAATTTTTTTGCTCCCCGCGTCATAGTTTAAACTTCAGTTTTCGGCCGTACGTCGGGGAATAAAACTTGAAACGATAACCGTCGGAATTTCGTGCCATAAATTCCGTCACTCGCCTTTTCCGTAGTTTACAGCCTCGCGTTAGGAGCAGGGAGCACCATCCCGTAGCGTTTTAACTTCTCGAAAATTCCTTTCGCCGAGACATTTCGTTGTCCTCGGGCGCCTCGGCGCTCGTCAAGGATCGAGGATCGGAGGCACGTATTCGAAAACGCGTATTCCTCGTTCCGGCGCACTCGTCCCGGGATCCGGAACTTTTTGCAACGAACAGCGAACGATAATGGCGCGCACCTCTCAATAACCTGACACGACGACCTTCCCCTCGTTCCTCCGGCCTCCCATCCGGCTTCGCGTTTCTTCTTTCCCGGGCTGCATTCTCGTCTCCGGCATCGCATCTGGAGTCAATTTCGCCTCTTCCCCGGGTCGTGTGATTTTTCCCGATCAGCTCCGCCACCGCGAACAACGGTTCCGCCGCAGGTCGGGGGAGAAAAAAAAACCAGACGGTAGGCGAGAGATGAGAGCGAGACGAGAGGGATGGGCACAGACGAAAGAGACGTTCAACCGCCGTGTAAATCTCTCGCGAGATTTGCAGATAATCAAGACCCCGCGTATGACGCAGACGAGCCTGCGGATGCCGTTTCTTCAGAAAATTTCACCGTTCGCGCGGACGCGACGTCTTCTTTTTTTTCCCCTCCCCTCACAGACGGATCAAAATGATATGAGTCTGATTTATTTCGGGGCTGTGGTAAACCCGCTTATCGGAAATCTTGTTAAACTCGTAGCGCTATATCAACGCGTCGGTTCATGTTCACATCTCATTCAAATTCATGATGTCTCGAAACTGGCTTACTTTCAAAATAAACGACTCGTGTATTATCCGAACTGTTGTATTAACACCTCAGGCGCCCTGGTTTCAGATGCGAAAAGTCAATAAAGCACAGAGCACAATCTGCGGAATTCATTAATTTTATAAAAGGAGAAGAACAGCTTTTCTCGCGCGCGTGCTTAAAGTAAATTCCATAAATTGTTATTTTATAGCAGAAAAATTAAAAGTTATTGTAGTAGAAAGATCTTTCGCTTTAGATATAAAATTACCTCGTGATACATCAAAATATGTAAATCGGAGGTAAAACGTATGTAAATGTAAATGTAGTTGGTAACGAATTGCGGGTCGTTTTAAACTTATTCTATATTATGTCGTAACAATAACTTTCGTGACGATATCGTCGTGTTTAATATTACAACATGTAATCTTTTTCGTAAATAAATTTCATACAGTAATATGTGAAGATATTAATGAGTATTTTATAAAAAGACCATTTATTTTCGCGCAATTCTTGTTTCGAATATAATATCTTTCCGAAGATTCTTTTTCACATCGTCATTTCAGTCAAGTTGTTGTTACTCGCGGATATGAATTAATGTTCAAGCATTCAACGGATTGTGAATTAACATTTAATCATTCTACATATTTAAACATTAATACGAATACAAATTAATGTTTAAACATCCAAGGCTATAATTTCTGATTTCGATATTCCGATTTACATTAATTAATTTGTATATTATTATGTCCTAAAATTATATACGAAACCGATATCTTCTTTAATATGGTATTTTCCAATGCTGCAGGTGAGTTGTCAATAATTACAACGAGCGTAATTTATGCACAGATGTATGAGCTGCAGCTGCAAATAAATTGTTTACCGGTAATGGGCAATGCGCAGTGGTACTATAAATTGTAATTGAATTATTACGACCGGCATTATATTGCGCTTGCCTTTAATCAAGCCCATCAGATAACAAAGTTAACGATAGAGATTGCGCCACACGTTATGCCAAATATATTAACTTAGGCGCTATTTGCGCGTGTTAAAATATTTAATTTAATAGGAATTCATCATTTCTAGCTTTGTTTTGCAATGCAACGTAATCGAATGCATATATGTGGCGTGTTGTAGAATATCAAAGGGAATGATTAATGTTTGTGCATAGAACTCTATCTCTTTGTGATAAAACAAAATGGAATATCATCCAATCGAAAGCTCCCAATCTGTATCAGAATGAGTTTCCATTAAATTTCTACAAGCACATAGTTCTCCGAGCTTGCATAAATGGTAGGCTTGATTAAAATGAACAAAGGACAGAACAAGGATATAGATGTTTCCTAAATAAACCGAGAGACATCTAGCGCTTCAATCTCACAATCACCTTATTGTTTTTCGTTGCGGTACCTCGAGAAATTCTTTTTTGCAAAAATTGAAACGTACGGTTGGTTGGAGGATAACTGATCTCGAAATAATCCTTAAATAATCCTTAACGATGATAAAAATTACTAATTATTAATAGAAAGTTTGCATAATCGGTATTGATAACCGTTACTTTTATTAACAATGATTTCTATTGATTTATATGAAATAGCAGATAACAGGCGCGGGCAGAAAACGTGCAGTGAGAATTCGAGTAAACGCTCGTGTAGTACAATCGCAATCAGGCCAATCAATTGTCCTCTTTTTGCGGCACGCGCGCGGTACCCGCGCTCTTCTTTAAACTCGTCGCATGATTAAAAAAAGCCAAGAGAGCAGGAAATCTACCCGAGCAGGGAAGAGAGAAAGGAAAGAGTGTAAGAGGGACAAATTGTACGAGAACTAGGTTTCGCGCGCTCCCCTCCGTTCTTGAAACGAGCACGCGAGTCGACTCGCGCGTGGAGCGCACTCGGAAAAGTAATTAGCATAATAAATTAGCTCGCAAATAAAAGCGGTCTGCGCGTGCGGTGTACGCGCGCATGCGGGAAGCACCGGCTAACGACATCGCTCTCGTGATTAGGATAACAAAGAGAGCTCGCGGCCTGGCTCCGAAGGGAATAGTTGCCTCGCAGAAGTGCACGCTAGCGAAACGTCAATTAATGCGGCAGATGAGAGGAGAAAGAGAGGGGAAAAAATGTTGTGAAGCCAGATGGAAGAGAAGAGACGGAAGAGCGCGAAGAAGTTGGCGCGGGGAGGAGTGACGGAGTGCGTTCTTTGTGTCGCGGATTTTCATCCGCGGCTGCAGCCATGATGTTATTCCTTTTTTTTTTTCGCGACTACGACCAACCACGACCCTCCCCCTGATGTCGACGAGGGTTTAGTTCCAGGCGCCGAAGGCGCCGAGGGGAGGGGGGAGGGTCGAAAAACGTTCTGAGCAGAAGCGGGTGAAATTAGTTTAGCGTCACTTCGTTTCGGTATCCACGGTTCATGGGGCGCGCTTCGAACTTGGTTCCCGGCAAAAGAGTCGGAACTTCTTTTTCCGCTCATTCAGCTCAGGCTCCTCGACCCGGAGAGCCGCGTGTAAAGAGTACGGGGAAATATCTGCTAGGAAATCCCTCCTCGCTCTCGGTAGGGAATCTTACTCCTTGCTCTCGAGTTTCATTGCGGAACTTGGTCGCAGCAGCGCTGCAAGCTGATTTTTTTTTACATTGTGAGGATTTCATTCTGTACGAGTGCTTTTTTGCTAATCTTGTAAAGTAAAGAGCGAATCTTTTTGCGGTCGTCGAGACGCACGAGAATTCTCCGTAATTACTGAGGATATCAAGGTGCCTTTTTCGTTGAATTTTGTGTGCAGGATCTCTCTCTCTCTCTCTCTTCCTCTCTATTTGAAACCTGTTTTCATAAAGCATTTATTTGCTTCATTAGTAATCTCCGCGCACAAAAACAATATATTGTAAAGGCTCATTAGTTATTTAACTCCTTTAAACTCGCCCCTTTGTTCGCCAACAATTTCCAAAACAATATATGTTAATTCATTTTAAAAGCACAGCGCGTAATTCACGAAATCAGGAAATTTACGTTTAATGAAATCCGGCGAAACGGTAGTCCGTAGACTTATAGCACTGCATATGTCGTACGATCGGACGTTAAAGGTTAATCAGACCGGCGATGAAACGCGAATTTCGCGCAATCACGAGCGGTCGTAAACATCGGGGCGTAAATTGCGAGAAGGAAAATTGCGCCATATCGGCGAAGAAGTTGGAGAGGCGGAATGAAAGAGAGAGAGAGAGAGAGAGAGAGAGAGAGAGAATCGTCATAAAGGCGTCATAAAAGCTTCGCCGGTGGCCCGGCATTATTCCCCGCTATCAGATATTACGCCTTATCTATAATTTAGTTTTTCAGTGCGAGATGAATGTGCCACAGTATCGTTATCGTCACGTTTGTCCTCGCAGTTGTCGCTCGCCGCAACATTCCGCGGAAGATTGCATGCGTTCCTCGAGAGTCAGCCTCCCCCGGCTGGCAACTTTACGCCGCGCCATATCTCCGAGTTTTCACTTAAACAGAGAACGATCACCACGTATCTCCCCTTTTATTTCCGTCATTCGGGGGCGAAACTCCCGGCACTTCTCAAGTCCCGTTCTTCTTGTTTCGCGCGCGACCGACCGCGTTACCTCGTCAGACTTCGGATATCGAGTCGATACGGTGCTCGCTGCATTTTACGTGCCTCGTCGGTTCGAGCTTGAGCTCCTCTCGCAAAATTTATTTATCGCTGTTTAATCTTACCGTTCAGCTGATATTTCAGCTGGAGCAGGAAAGCTTTGGTCGGTGTACGGCTGAGCCAATCATCGCGATCTTGTTTCCTCATCTCTTATCCTCGGTTCTTTTGACCATTTGGGAATTGTATTGCTTCCACAATCAGATTCGCGTTATTTTCCTTGCGCCATTACATTCGCGTTAGAAACTCTGATCTCATTACACGCGTTTTATTTAATATTTACGTTGTCGTTTTCCCATCGATTGCTCAATTGCATCAAAGCACCATTTTATCAAAATGTCATCGACAGTTACATCTATTTTTTTCCAGATTTAATCAGATGTATTATAAATATGCAAAAGTTATATATCATACAGCGATTTAGAATTTAGTTGGTTTTGTAATTTAAAGAGAGAAAAGAAAGCGAGCGGCGGAACATGCTCTTAAAAACAACCAACCCGTTTCTTCGTGTTTTCGCTGCGTGTAACGGTCATATGCAGGCGACATGGTAGAAAATCATGATTTGCAGAAGGCATCGATCCTTGTGCTGCAAAATAAAAAGAACATTATCGACGGCCGCGCGCGATACCGTCGTTCACGAAAAACTATTTCTTAACGACGAGAAAAAGAGAGATAGAAAGAGAAAGAGTGAGTGAGTAAGAGAGAGAGAGAGAGAGAGAGAGAGAGAGAGAGACTCGACCGTGGCGTTGGTGGTCGGTGGTATATTTACTTCGATTCCGGTAATTAAACCTCGTTAAACTACTTTGGCGCTTAATTGCAAGGTTAATTAAAACGCTGACACTACCTGGCGCGATGAAATTAACAGATTCATCGCGCCGAGCGGATTAAAAGCCCGCGCCTTGCGTAAATCGCGTTATCCTGCGACGACGCCGGGCGCGCACAATTTTGTCCGAACCATCCTGTGGCGAGATAAAGACAGACGTGCTGCTGTGCGCCCTATATACCACATCGCGCTATACTACATTCGTGCAGCGTCGTCTTTCGCTGCTGAAGCTGCAAAACATCTGCATCCGGCTTCTGCAGCGTGTTTCGCCATTGGCGAAATCCGACCGGAGTTTCCGAAATGTTTGCGTTGACCTCTCGTCGAAAGTTAACTCCGCGCCTTCGAGAGAATACAGACCGAGAGGGTAGCTTTGATCCAAAGGCGTTGCCGAGGGGTCGCCCCATTTGGTTTTTTCCTCCCATTCGACCCTCCTTGAACGCTCTCTCTCTCATCTCCTTTCGTGGTTCGTTTACTGCCGCTTGCAGCTTGCAGCTGCGAGATGCGATGCCCGTATGCGATGCAGCTGTGGCTTTAACTCGGCCAATGAAACGGCAACCGATTCTACCTCGTCTCGTACGCCTCGGCTCTCGTTGCTCCACTCCAAGCCAATTTTCCTCTTCGTTTTCTTTGCATCGAAAGCCGGTTTTCTTTCGCGTCATCGAAAACGCGAGAGTTTGTCTAAATAACTGGAAATGAGTTCCTTAAGAGAGCAAAACGAACATATAATAGAACGAACGTAATGGCAGTGGAAGGAAGTTGTTAGCGTTAGCGTAGTCGAATTACTGGATTTGAGCTGTTAAATTCGACGTTTTCAAGGTGGAGGAAACTTGTACAACTATACATTAATGGTTCAATTGTAAATTTCTTTAATGTAATAAAGTTAGAAAAACATATATATGTATATATTTAAAATATATAAATACACATATAATATACATTTTATAAATATTTTCGTATTTTATATATAGGGTATCTAACATCTGCACGGCCAAATTAAAGAGATAGATTCAGAATACCGAGACTTTTCTATATATATTTGATATACTTTAACATCTCAAAAATAAGTTCCTCAAATAAAATTTATTAATAAAAAGCTTTATATACCTACCTGTATATTAAGCTATCTGAGCCAAATTATCAGAACGTAACTACCCGAGGACAAATGGGTGTGATATGATCAGATGTAAATATATATAATTAGATATGAAAAGATCTTATAAAATATGTAATTTTATATGATTATATATAATAATATCCGAAATTTAGAGCGATATGATTTTATCTTTATATTGTTATATTTGAACAATTCTGTTTCCATATATAATTAGATCAAATTTTGGATATTATTATGTATGTACAATATAATCATAAAATTACATGTGTCATCAGATCTTTTTGGATTTAATTATATATGGCCAATTATATATGATCTTATATAATTACATAAGTTCATTTTTTTTCGGGTAGTAAGACGTGAAAATTAATTGTTAATTTTTTGCTATTTTTGCTTTTACAAATAATTTTTTTATTTTACCTTTTAAAAAGTTCTATATTGAGCTATCGAGACTCTCGTAACTTTTTAAAAACTAAAGCAAAAAAATTAGTTTTAGAAGCAAAGAATAGCAAAAAATTGGCAAAATAATTTTCATGTTTTATTGGTTACGTTCTGATAATTTAGCTCAGAAAGCTTTATATACCTACCTGTATACAATACACAAGAACCAATTAGTATCGCGGAAAAGCGGCAACACGAAACCTCGACTCTCAACACGCTTCGGACGTTTCATGCCTTTTTTTATTATGGATGGAATGGATAGATATTACGGATTTTAATTTGAAAAAACCATTTTTAACATTTAATCAAAGTGCAAAATATAAAAGTTTCTTATTTTGGCGTTTCTGAATTCACCCTTTTAGTTTTGATCGTGCAGATCTGGGACACCCTGTAAATAATCTTATAAAGAGCAATATCTGCTAAATTGATCCGAGAAATTGAAAATTATCACCTGGCTCGATACTTTTTATATTTACCCGTTTTCCGCTTACGCTCCTCTTTTCAGGCGGAAAGTAACGCGTAGATTTAGCTGGAAACGATTCCATTCTTCTCAATCCGTTCGGAACGCAAACAAGGGATATCTCGGTTTATCTTTCCCCGGAGCTACGAAGTGCTCGGCCTGTATCTATAGCGCGTTGTTTCGCTCGGAAGCGTGCGTTTATGCGAGGCGTGAGTGTTACTCGTGACGTTGTATAAAGTACTCGTTTGCGTCCGCGTCTCTACGAGGCAGGGTACTTGGCGCAAAATCCCGATTACGGTCCGGCTTTGTGCCGTCGAGTGTTTCGGTATCGTCGGGTGTCTCGTTAATCACGGATTCCTTGGGAAAATTGGAAGCGAAAATCCTGATACCAAGGTCGGTGCCGAGCTGAGAGACGGACGGACACACGTGAGCGTATCCCTACTAGTGCACATTGCGGTCGGAGCGGACGATATTTCGGTTCTCTGTAGTAATGGACCGGGCAAAGTTTCGAGAGAATTGTTGAACGCGATAGTTGTCTCCGATAAATTGCACGACTTGCGCTTACGAAAAATGTTGCCTCACTCCGAGAGATTTCGAGAGAGAGAGAGAGAGAAAAAAAACGTAACCTCGCCTTTCCGCTTTCGAACTTAAGATAACAAGTACGCGTATAATAGATCGGTGCTGCGAATGATATTGCCAGACGGCAATTGAGAACTCATAAAGGAAGATATGGCGAGTATGATGGGTATGGCGAGAAATATGGGCAATATCGTTCCGTATCGGCTTCCATACTTCAATTTTCTCTCCCCTCATCTGAGGATCTAGCATCTATGGACTGAACTAAGAGTACAATAACTTTTCTTATCTGTTACCGCGTACAACATCTATAATACCCAACCCGTATGAGAGACATCAGACAATTGCTTACGTAATAGCATCATAATATCTTCACTTCAAAGTTCCCTGACGACCGCGTTATTGATGATACACCCCGTACACTTACGTGAACTCCTGAAGAAGTTAACCCGTTTAATAAGAGATGAGACTGATCATAACGGAAGGAGAGACTTTTTCATCATCCATTAATTTTTCTCCTCGTCATCTCCGGCGCCTTAGCGCCCTTCCCTTTCTTTCTTTAAATACGCCATCCTAAAAGCGGGCATCAGTCGAGGGTTGGGTTTTCGCGGCCTACCCTCTAATTGACCCAGTTCAGCAGATAAGTATCTCGTGGTACAGTCGATGCCGCAAATTATCTCCCGAATCTCTGCTGCCATCCTTGACGCGCTCCTAAGGGTAAGAGCCCTCGGGAGTCTTGACGTCGTTGAGAAAGTGTTGATGACGATAATCCTGGAAAAAATGCGATTAAATTGCAATCACGCCCCGGAGGGACTACATTAAATTTTAAGCGTCTTACATTTTTACGCGGATGGAATTATTCTCGCGAAGGCGCTCTCCAGAAGCTAAAATTTTCATATCTATGGGGTACGCTAAAAAGTTTATGAAACGTTCCGCAAAAATATAGCTACTGAGAGATATACAAAGTATCTCGGGGGAGAGAGACTCTCCCAGAAATCCTTCTCTTTTCTCTCTATCTGCGGATTTTTCAACCAATTTGAAGTCAACAGATTCAATGGTCATTCATGACGGTGTCTATTCTATTTGTCGATTGTTCGGCCAATTATTTTGTCGAGAACGATTCATCAGCCCATTAAATCTTGTAAGTAAAAAGAAGTGGGAAAGGGAAGTGGGCAGAATAGCAAATGATGCTGAATGTAAGGGGCAAATAATTCATGAAATTTCGTCGAGGTTGTTGAAATTGCCCGACCCAAAGCACAGTTGGTATAATTGAAAGCGTTTTAGAAGCGGCGACCAAGTGGGTCCCTGTGGAGGGACTGCGAGACCGAATAAAATAATAACCGGTTATGAAGGCACGCAGAGAAGGAAAAGAATAATCCGGTTTGCCTTTGAAAGAGCGACATAATCTTCCACTGGCGAAACGGACGGTTAAGTAAACTATGGTGGCCGAATAATTACTTAATGCTGGTGGGATTAACAAGCAAGCAAGGGAAAGAGTACACACGCGGGTACAGGTGGAAAATGTATCTTCGAATGCACTCTTCGAATTTCGATACAGCTACCGTTAAATAATCGGGAGTTACGTGATGGGAATGCGAAATTAATTAGGAGCGCATTAGGTCGTATGAAATTTTGATGCGATCTGCCGTGGCGCGCATTACTTCATACTTAAATAATTTTCACGCTATAATGCGAGCTTGTTACCAATCGATGACTCCGAATTGGGAAACGTGTATTTAAATTTTGCGTAAAAATTTTACATTACGAATAATTTTAATTTTGAAGGAATACATTTAATATCGTATAATAAATATCATATATCCATATCGCGTTTATGACATGTTGACTAGAAAGCATTAGACTTTTTCTACACAAAGTTGCATGGTAATACACGGTAAACATCGCGAAACCAAATTGCGAAAATAAGGGCGTTTGAAATTAACGCGGTGCAACATCAAAGATTTCTCGGCTGGACGGATACGCGAGAAACCGTAAAAATCCCCGATGCTCGAATTATTTTCTTGCCTCCCGGCGCTGCCGCTGGCTGTGTGGTTTCGTGGTTTGGGACGCTTTGCGACATACCGGGAATTTAGAACATAAAAATCAGGATATCAGCGACCGCTGGGCGGAGGGAAAGCAATGCCAGCGCACGGCTCCAAGGCTCCAGTGATTTCCGGGGGGGATAATCTCCACGCTGGAAACGAGAGCCAGGGTATCCGCGGGGAGAATCAGAACGAGAGAGAGAGAGAGAGAGAGAGACGTACATTTACGCGTGAAAATTATCACGTACGGAAAAAGAATAAAAGTTATCGCAATTGATATTAAATTGAAATTACACTCGTTAAGTTGAATGGAACTCCGAACTAATAGGCGCTGCGAAATTCTCGTGCACTCGTGCAAGTTTCGTGGCGGGAGGGATGCGGCAGCGATGATCGCTGGATCGAGGGAAGGAGATGAACGAAAAAAGAGGAGAGACGATGCTGCTGCAGCGCGAAAATGAGATCAAGCGAAACTGAGAACACCGAGCGAAAAAACTGTCCGAGTTCTCTCCCTTTCAAACGCGGCCCACTAACTTCGCCCTTTTTTTCCGTGGCTTCCACGGTCCATGGCGCGCCGACGACGACCTTTTGTCATTGCCGACGACAAATTTGACACGTTCGCATTAATCTCGGCTCTATTACCGGGCCGCGTTGGGCCGGCGGCGCCATGGTAATTTCTACTTCCTGAATTTTCGCGGGTATGCCGACAGAAAAACTGCCGGAACGAATTACAAGCCCGGCGACTGAAAGAAATAGGACGCGCGAGGGATGTCAGCGTAATCGTACAGCTGGGATCCTCTTTTCCCTCTTTTTTTCCATGAACACCTGCAATATGCTAGCGAAACGTGCACGCGACAACTCACGTCGTGATTTGTAATTGCGCGAGATAACACGTGTACCGAAAATTTTTCAGACACTTTGTAAAACCGACACGTGTATGTGCGAGAGAGGGGACACGGCAGAAAATCTATTCCACACATTTTATGGACAATTATGCACCGTGAATATACCGCCACTTAATTTATTTCAACAGTGAACAATGATTTTAACAGCACAGATGCAGACTTCCTAAGCGCTCCATCCATATCGTGATGAATAATTAAGGGTGTAAGTGTAGTAGATTTTACGTTAGACAACGCAGCTCTGTTGAATGTGGTTATCTCGGTAATATTTCATCATTTCTGTGCGGAAAGACAACGAAATGTATATTTTAATTAATTAAGAATTTTATTTTTGGTTTACACACCATTATGAAGATATACGAGTTTTGATGTGAAATGCCGTGTATAATTTGGAGAATGTCGGATGTTCGCCAACTGGTTTCTAGGGACTATTCGTAAGTTCCTTGTTAGCATGTAAACTTTGACCAACTGCGTATCCATTAGCAAGAGCAAGTACGTCATGATTAATGTATATACGAGATAAATATTAAATAATTTGTATTTATTATTCTGGTCATAATTTATCATCAATATTAAGGAAAATGAAACATGCAGAATAAAATTTGAACAATGCGCATTTCACAATTAAATAATAGTACCAAAAATAACATACGCCGATTAATATTAACAATAATAATAATAATAACAATGAAAATTGTGTCATAAAATTCAAATTTTCAGACAGTGAAAAATAATGGTTTGAAAATAAATCTTTTTAGAGGAAATAGTTGCAGAGAAATAAGCATGACAATTTGTATGCAGAAATTTATATGAAGGTATAATTTCTTTCTGGTATTCCGCGAATCGAAGATCGCAGTTATCCGCAAGAAATTTGGCTGTTTCGCATTAATCTCGGTCCCGCCATCCGTCGATAGAAGAGCTACCGCAATTTTTGCCTCCTGAATTTCAATGGCTCGTCCGGCTGAAAAACCGTCGCAGCGATTTACTCCACGTCGACCATCAAGAGAACAGGAACGGCGACGTGTATAGGCAACACGGAAAAAGGAATGCGAAGGAAAATTACCGTGCACGCTGCCACCGAAATAAAAGCAGCTGCTGCCACTCGTAGCGAGAACATTTGACTTCCACTCTATATTAGATATGCTAATTTTTCTACAGTAATTTCTCTCTACCTCGTGCATTAGCCTTCACTCTTAACTTTCGCGTTCCCTCTATACTACTGGCGTACCGTAGCGACTTGGCGAAACAAAAGAGAGCTTTCTTTCAAAGAAAGTAGAAATTCCAGAAAATTACTTTAGTAACCATAGACCGATTTACACTTATCTTTAGTATTAAGGTATAAGTAATTTACTAAGAATGCTAGTGCTAATAATCATAAATTATTAAATAAGTCAGTAGTAAGTTAATAATATAAAATTGAGGGGCACTGAGGATCGTTATTTTTACTAAAATCTTATTTAAATATAATTTACGGTGATAAATTATTGATAGCATGTTATTGATAGTAGGAAAACTATTCTAAAGTTCGATATTTTATAACTGAAGGAATGACATGAGGGAATAAGCGGAAAGTCGGAGAGCATAAACGCGATAAAGAGTGATGAAGAAAAGAGATGGCGGGCGGGAAGGATGAGAAATTAAACGGACGTCGTCGGGAATTGCTGGGTAATTGAAAACCCGACTGCAGGACAAGGACGATATCTCGTCGTGAACCTTTGTCGTTCTCGACGCGCGGAAGCCCGGAAACCGGCTACGAAGCGGAAAGGGGCGCGACGGGACCATTCGAACATTAATTCAGATATTTCGCCTGATGAGAGCTGAAGATGTCCCCTGTCACGATAGGGACAGTTTTCTCGTACTTCCTCTCTTGTATTGGCATAGTGAGAAACCTATATATATCTCATCATCGTATTTATGCAAATGCGAGACGTCGTAAAATTGTAATGATCTTCAAAGTACAGCACGTCGTAAGACTATTATAGTTTTATCATCCAACAATAGAATTTTGTTAGGTAAAATAGGTTGTAATATCTCATATCAATAAGTATCAAACTTTCGACACCATAAATTCATTTAAAAATTGAAACAATAAGAAGATTTAGAAGCATATTCGGGCATTGATACTTTTACTTAAAATTCCCGCACGTAGCTCAAAGATTGTCGTTCGTGAAAGAAGAGTATATGTATGGCATTCTGCATTCGCGCCAGATGCAATGCTATCGTCAATCGGGACGTCGGTTCGCGCCACTTCCAACTAACTCGACGATATAACTATGAGATTGCAATTGCTAATATCAGAGATCCGTCCTTTGTTGATCTTGCTCCGATGGCGCGCAATTAGCGCAGCTCCGTGAAACGGTATTCATCTTCCGCCGTCAATTTGTTGGTGGTTCGGTAGACCGTGTCGTGTACGAATTCTGTGTACCTAAGGTGTTCCGATTGGCCAAGCTGGCGGGGCAATTATGTATAGACAACGATGTAAATCCGCAGCGATTAACATCGTCTGCGTGGAGTTTCGACGGCTGTTTCACTGAATTATCGAGAGGCTTCTCTTTACGCATTAATAGATTGCAAAATTGTGGGTATCGTAATGAGATTATATCGGAATTTGTATGCAACGATCTTCCTGAGTCATTAAACATGGAAATGGGATATAATAATAATTAATTCAAATTTCTCTTGTTAGATTATTATAAATAATTGTAAAATATTGAAAGGAAGCTAACGTAATTTTTATTAATAATAATAAATAAAATAAAATATAAAGGCCACTCTAGAGGGAATAAAATAATAAATACCATTCACAAATGAATGATGTGAATATACAATACAAACATACAGTACGAAGTTAATTTTTCTCGATGCTTTGGGATATACTAAATAATTCCAGCTTTCATATACGCGCAGTTTGAATTGCTCAATTTTGGAGCGCTAAAATTGATGCTTATGATACCTATCGTGAACGCGAAGGCCCGCGGGCTCGACCTTTGTCGAACTTGGTAGCAAACGAGCAATTAGCGCAGGCATCGCGGCGCGGTATTCATCTTTCATCAGCAATTTAATCGTGCTTCGCCGAGCCGTGTCGCGAGTATCCCGGAATGGTCGATGTTCTGTGATTGAATCGCGCCGACGATACATCTAATGACGCTGCCGGTTATACGTACGTAAATCACGAGACTGGGGAGTGTGAACCCGCTAAGAGCAGAAAGCGCACACTCCCATTTATCTCAATGGAAGTTTAAGCTTGCGCCGTCGAACGATTGATATATCAATAAAAGCGCCCGATTGCAACACGTGATCCATTTCTGAAATTGCATCGCGCACGCCCCAAACGCGAAACTCACGTCCATGCGAAACGTCGTCCTTCGCATGAAACGAGTTTTATATATATATATATATATATATATATATATTATTACATAGAAACATTATTGCGTTTCTTGACACACTATAGTACTCTCAGTGCACCGCGCTACCATTCGCAAGGTGGGCGAAAGGAGTTACGACCGCCGGTAGGTTCGATGTTCATGCGACACCGACGGACCATTATCACCAAAGTGGTACACGATCGTGGTCTCGTGCCCGCGTCAAGGGACGCGTCAAGGGTTTTATCGGGGACCAAAAAGCTTGCCGCTGTCTCGCGTCGAAACGCCGAAATAAATGCTAGCGCCGACGAATAAATCACTCCGGGAGAAATAAATGCTGCTTTCGTCTCGTGTACGTCGACAGGTAGGGGGGGGGGAGGGAGGGAGACCGCCCCCGGGTCCGGGTATCGATCAGGGTCAGTCTAGAATTTCCGTCGAGGACCTATATCAATCGATGGAGGTACGTGCGCGTCGCGGAACCGCTCTTACGACGTCCGTTCCACCACGTTTGTTTCCGGAGAAAAGGAGAGACGCGCGCGCGGTGCACTTACTCCCTCGGTTTCTCTCTCTTTCTCCTTCTCACTGAATCGCATCTACCTCGAGGGGGTCTATAAATCTATCCTACCAACTCACTGCCTGTTTGCAGGCGTGACATTAGCTAATTGGTTGGTTTTGTTGCCATCGGAGATTAAGTATCGTCTTCCGGCAAATAACAGAACTGTGTTCTTCATTTAACTTAATGTGCGCTGGAATAATCCCACATGAATCGACAAATCGACCATTATTTTTAATCCTTTTGCTGAAACGGACAAGATTTTTCTTCCGAGTTTATTTGCGGAAAGCTTTATGTCAAATATACAGTCCGTGACAAAAGATCTTTCTCCTCAAGAAGAACAGTATCCATCTTGTTATAATTATTATCGCACTGAGAAATTATTATCGACTTATTTTACAAAACATGAAATTTATACCGCTGACTTTTAATCAACGAAGGTTCGCAGCGTCGGTGATCGATTTGTCCTTACGACACGGAACACGCGCAAGTCGCATATAAATCTAGCCGCAAATTAATGAGGAATATGTATCGTTACATTATGCTTACCCGTGGGGTGTAAACTAATTATCGCTTGCATGCATTACGAAGTCTGACGAAGTTGCGCAGGAAGTCCACAGCGTTCCAGTAATTTATCGACTGCACACACGCTCACTATAAATTCACTCGTTCTTCATCAGCGGGGGGATGTAATAATATCCCCACAATTCATGTCGCGCGATATCAATCCATCCAATCGCGTGAACATTTCGAAAGCTTCGCACGCCCGGACTTTCGCCATCTTTTCGCTTGTGTTCCAGCATGAAGGGCGCTTTAATTTTCCTTGAATATGAGCAAGCCCCGAGTCGCGGCGCTTCTTTCGCGAAGCTCTCATCATCGGCGTGATTGCTACCGTGTACCATGGGGTTGCTGCACTTTCGTTTCGCGCGGTCGCTCGCTCGCCGTATAAAATTAACGTGACCACGTACGTACGTAGCCCCGACCGCGCGGAATATAATTCACGGTGACCGCGACACCGTGTAGAGCGTAACGAGTAGTAATTAACGTTCTTTCGCGTCTCGCGCGGCGCTACGTTCCTTGCCGCCACCTCGCAAACGAATTACCTGTGGCCGGCGAAATCGGGAAAGCAATCGGTTGACACACACTCGTGAATCCTTTGGCTCTTTTTAGATATTTTTCTTTTATTTTTTTCCTGTTTAATATGTAAGTTTTGATTTCTAATGTTCATATTTCTCTATCATCGATTTCTCTACGGTAGGTAACGAATGTCGCCTTGAATTGCTCGTCAGCGAATGGATCTGATCACGAATGTTTAGCTCGAAGGAGCGTAATTTTATATTTTAATAATGGGAAAAAATAATTGATGTAACAGCAAGATTTATTATATGCGAGATATCATTACATTCCTATGATCTCGGATTTCGTATCTTCTTTCTCGACCTCTTCTTTTTATCTGGAAAAGAAACTTCTCCGCGCATGCGAGCAAAAACTCATTCAGCGCTCTCAATTAAATTTTGAGATCGCGTAATTGCGTTCGGAGTGATTTACACAGCGGTCGCAGAATCAGCGCGGCAGTCTTGGCTCGAAAGTTTCTCGGAGGTCAGAGAGTTGAAATCAGAAACAAGTGCGGAGATATGGAACACATTCCTCGCGCAATTAGTATTAAGGACGGATGGGGGGGGGGAGGCGGGGAACTGGCGTTTCACGGCCAGTTGTTGTTGAATGGTATTTTTCATTGAAGTACAACAAGAGCGTGGAAGATAAATGCGCCATGCCGGTTAACTTCCGTCGGCGGCGCGTCGAATCGCGCGGATCGATAGGTCGATGATACTGAGAGTTTGAAGAGACTCATTGTTGGGCTACCGCGAGGTAGCCCGGTCGAAATTCGAAATAGATACAGCGAAGTAGGGCGGATTTTTCGTATGAGGCTATTTACTATTCGTTGTACAATGGCGCATGAAATACGGCTGGCACAAGTTCAACCGCCAGTGTTTGCCAGTGTCGTCACCCAAATTGTCTTTCACTGTACGCCGTTCTACGGCCACAACTTTCTGCAAACGTGTACGAACACAATCCTCGCGTACACGTCTAAATATCGTCCGCCAAACTTCAATAGAGCTCGCGAGTTCGCCGGGAAATGCGCGCCGTCATCCGTTCGTCATTGTAGAGAATAAAATTTAATTAAACTTGACCAATGACGTGTGATGAGAGCAAATAATGACTTAGATCGGCCAAAAATGGTATGAAAATTTGTTGATGAATGTTAAGCAATGCATAAAATAAGCAATTAGGAAGAGTCTCTCTCTCTCTCTCTCGTCCCTCGTCCTCTCTCGCTCCCATCATCAGAAATTGTGTTTCGTAAATTCTTCAGCTTTTTGCACTTGATTTGGCGAAATTCTAAATGAATTTTTCGGTAAATAAAAATCTGTAAATAGAATTAGCAGCGGGAACATCTTTTATCGTTATCGTATAAAGATGTTTTTCAGGGCATTCTATTCGCTGCTCTCTTTCAAGTATTGATGGACATTGTTCTCGAAACAAACGATGCCGTTCGCGGAACCTATTTACAATTTACGCGAAATGTAGCGTTGGCACAACTTCAACGACCAATTGGCTATCGATTCGCAGCGGCGTTATGGCAACGTTCTGCTGCTATACGAGTTATACGCTACCATATACGTGGAGACAGTTATCTGCAACAGGCGCAGTCGACGACGGCCATTGTATGCAGTATGCACGTAGTTACCCGAATTTTCATACAGAATAGAACGTGCGTCTGCTATCGCCGCGAAGAAAGAAACTCCAACGTTAAACTTTTGCATGCCCGATAATATCAGTTTTACATGAAGGATAAAATAATGACACAGTTTGCTGCATATCGTGTTCATTGTTACATGTACATTCATACTGTATGCATGTATTTACATAAAACATTATTTTGCTGTAGATTATCGAAATGCTACAAGAAGTCATTACTCACTATTCACCTCGCTACTTACACTACACTAACATTAGCGGGTTTGACGCGATTGCGTAATGCAGAAATTTAACGGAAAACGCTTTAATCTCGTTCGCAGGGTGCGAATCAAAATGTTGTGAATGCTACGCGTTCGAAAGTTAAATCCTTACGAACTTACGGGCTTACGTCGCACGCGCAGGGTTGTACGGGCTTTAAGTCCTTTATGGAGTTATAAACTGGCGAGAGCTACACGCTCGTAGAGTTAAATCCGCGTAAGCACTAAGAGTGCAAAAAGTCCAATTAGACATATATGATACAGATTAACGCATCCAATATGTACGGGCTAATGCGGTTATCAACAGGAGCTTCTCCTGCGTGGATCGATGCCTTTAATGCGTATTAGCATTAATAATCGTGCACATGTGTAATTGCGGAAATATCGTCTGCCAATATGTATTAATCCAGTTAAACATTTTCAATATAGATTTTCCACGTACATATATACGTATCAACTTGCACGGTCCGCTGCTGTAATTAGCAATAGCCAAGTCTGGGAAGAGTCGCAAAATGTGACGCACGTGAGAATATCTCGTTCGAGCGATTACTCGCCAATCTCAACGATTAAAATTTTACGCGCCGCAATTCCACTTTATCGCAATCGAAATGGCGCAAGAACCGCGCGACGGTGGTTCTCGCGGTTTTCGCACCTGTTCTCTGTAATTGGTGCCGCAATTGGTGCTGCAGATCTCATGTCTTATGATCCGAAACCCTGTCGCCGGCAAACTATCTACTGATCATCTTTGTCGCAACATTCGCGCGCACGAACGGCAACTATCGATTGGAGAAGTCCATTACGGATCAATCTGCAGCCTGTCGTTTAATCATCGACTACTAGTAACGGTGCCATCCCCGGGTTGTAAGTTGGATGGCGAGTGTTATCAATTTTAGTGCTATTTGCCCCGCCATTATCGGCATCGTTTCGTCGTTTACGTGACGTAACGACACCTGGGCAGCCGTTGTTCTCGTTATTGCGCAACAGTGAAACAAAGAGGGCTTCGTCGGGGTGAAGGATACCTTTGAATACAAGTTTTTCGACGGTATTAAATCGATTGTGTCACTCTTTCGTTCCTCTTGTCTTTCTCGTTGAATGCTTGAACAGTGGTGATATCGTAGGAAAAAAAAAAACTGTCCCGTTGACGCACACGCAATTCCGCGTGAATCAAACGTCGTTAGCCGACGAGTGCTCCCGCTTCTGAATGCAGTTCTTGTGGCGAACATATTTAAAGTAATAGCCATCGTTACACACCATCCGCGCTCTGCACCCGCATTACTTCCCGGGACACCTTTCAATGAAGACCCGTGTGCAAGCTGCAGCTAACGACTTCCGCGCGCCGTTTCGACGAGTAAGGAAAAGAGTTTCTCCCTTTCACCGTGCCCGCCAATGGTAGCACGCTGCGATAAAACCGCCCTCGTTTCGTGCGTTTCCTCCCTTCGCGAAACGTGACGTGAGTTTATTTAAGATTCACCTTGGATCCATTGTTTATTACGTGAACTTTTAGAGTAGGCGCTGGAGAAAAGTGCGCTTACTTTCTTTCTCGTCTCTTTAACTATTTGCAACTTTTTTAAATATTGCACCCCCCCATCCTTCGGCTATCTAAAACATCCGGACGAATTAATATAATCGTAAGTCACATATTATACAGACATCTCTCTCTCTCTCTCTCTCTCTCTCTCTCTCGTTACTCTCGAGTGACTTATACTCTGAATTACCGCTTTAACAAGATCCAAAGTTTGGTACGTCTATGGGATAAAGCATGAGCGTCACGGCCGAAAGTTTTGTCGGGTCGATGAGAAACTCATTCTCCGTTAAAGAGGGGTAAATTCCTTTCGGCCCTAATTACGGGACTCGACGGCCTCACGGCCACCTTTATGGGGCTGTAACGTGAAGATAATCGTTGTTCGTAGTGCGCCCAGGCTCCGGACGACGACTCCACGAGCCCCTTGGTTCTGTCACTTTGACAATACCTCACCGAACGATCGATAAGGATAATTTACGAACTATGATATCCAGGCGCGAACGGGGCACAACTTTGCAGAAAATATTTTTTTTACGATATTTAAATTCCCCTTTGGATTTATAGCCGTTTTCGTCCCCCGTAACTTTTCATAAGGCAGCTTCTCACGGTGTGATAGATCGCCATTGTGCGTTATGGTCGATGACGCGAGCTATAAGGGTTTGTGGATGATTGATGGAAATAATTTGTCGGTAATAATACATATCCTTCGAGAAGTATTTGCCGTTTTTTATTATTGCGATCCCACGTAGAAAAATTTTCTTTTCTCTATTTTCGTCTAGAATTATATCTGTAACATAGAAAATTATCAGAATTTTACATTGCAACTTTATCAAGAATTGCAAACGCACGTGATGTTTACATATTTCTCTATATTTATACGATCTGATGGAACTAAAAAAAAATAATACATGTTGATCAAAAATACACATTATTTTTTATTTATATTTTTTTACGGTCAAACGAATTGAAATAATTTTTTATATGCTGCGGTTAAAATAACACGAACAAAATAAATATATTTCGAACGTGTCAAAAAACCCTTCAAACTTTAATAAATCAATACTTCACGGCGCAAAAACAAATAGTATTCCAGTTCAAATTAGAGAAACTTATTATTTGGTAATAATTTTCAACTTCACAATCCTTTCTCAATGTAAATCGCACGCGATCGGTTAGTCTCGAAAAAAAATATGCAACGCGAAACACTTTATGTAGTCTACGGAAAATAAAAATCGTTCGCTGGGTGTAAGGAGAAAATGTAATCGAGACAATAGAAGATCGGGAAAGAAGGACGGCCCCTCTTGCTATACCTACATGCTGGCCCGAAATTCCTGCGGCTGCGGTCGCGGAAGGATGCATGTGGAGAGGATCCGGGGGAGAACCGAGGACGCGGGGAAGGAGACGGAGGAATGTCTGCGGTGCTGACTGCGGAAACGTAATTTCTCGCTACGTTGCAGTCGGTAGACCTTCTTCCTCGTGGCACCGCCACGCCACCTCCCGCGACCTACGACCTCTCCTTCGTTTCTCGTCGAGGAGAGCCGGGGTCGTCGTCATTGTCGCCAAAGCGCCGCGCGAAAACGTCGGGCGAGGCGAACCGCCGGAATTTCCCGTCTCTGACTAAGTTTTCTTTCGTTTTCCTCACGTTTCTGTCCCTGTCGTTATCCTCCTGCGCCGCTCTCTCTCGCTGCCTCGCGTTCTCACGTTCCGGCTCGGCTCGGTCGCGCGGAAGTGAATCGCGAGCAGAATTTCCGTCCCGGAGGTCTACACCGATATCCCGCCGCAGCCCATTGGACGCGATTGAGATACGGACCTTCGAGAGCTAATCCAAAATGTGTAGAAATGTCACGAAACGCCAGGCCGGAACCCACCGCGAAACTTAAACATTCTGATTCGTGCCCAAACGACTGTACGAACGAGGCATATTCGTGTCTCGAGTCAGTTCTATGTGCCCACAAACTCTCATGCCAATTGCCGAGAGTTCGGCTCTCTCGAGTTTCGGTCCCGTAAGAAAAATTCTATCGGCACACTCGTGGTCGTCGTTCGATTGCCTGGTGCGCCCTTTACATCGGCGACGACCCCCGCCTCTCTCCCCCCCGTGTCATTTCCTGCCCGACCGCGTGGGTTTTATCGGCCCCGGGGTTCGTGACTCTTTCATCCGGCGAGTTTTCGGACCGACCCTCGCGTTCGAACGTGCGGCTTCCGTCTCCGGTCTCGAGAGGACAAAGGAACGCGAACCTTATATCTTTCATGGACCATTTCGTGTCCCGGGATAAGATGACGTGCGGGCGCGGCATTTACGATACGACGCCTATACGACACGGACTTATATAGGCCGCGTAATTGCGCCCGTTTATTGCACCACGATGCTACACACGTCGGTGTGTTACTCGTTTATTTATCGAGAGCCCCGGCGGCTGCCATGCCGATCGCGACAGCTGCAAACCGCGCACGGACTTTGATTGTTGTTTATTCGGCCAGGACGTCACACGTGTCGCTGCCCATGCCGCGAACTTTAGTGGGTGAGCAATCTCACCCCTTTCGCACCAAAAGGTAATACAAACAAATCATTGTTGGACTCTGGTATTGTAATAAAAACGTTGAATTTGCGAGCGACCTATTTTGGTGAGTTGCAGCATTTTGTTGCAATTTTATATAATTTTTAATAATAAATTTTAATTATTTATAATTAACGACGATTATTTCCGCTGTTAGCCGTTACGATATTTCGATTCTTCGATACGTATACACGGCTACAATATACTAGACTAGAACGTACTGCCTTCATATAAACTGTAACGCCCATCGTGTAAACCTAACGGTATTCCCGCTCGAATCGATCGAGCAAACGCGCGCTCTCCGGAGCTAAATGCGTAAATGTGGTAATTTCGAGCGCAATGTTGCACGGAGGTCGGCTGCAAAACGCTGTGACGCTATCGCGGTTACACGATCGCGATGCAATATCATCGACAGCGGCAAACGGAACGGGAGCAGTGCGCGGCGGAACAAACTCGGTGGAGCAATTTTTCTCGACGTCGCTCGTGCGTTCGTGACGAATGGTCCCCGCGAATTTTCGGAAAGTTCCTTCCTCCTCGCGACGGGCGGCGGGCTGCTCCTGATTAATCGTGTTTCGTCGGCCGTCCGATATATCCATTACCTCGCACCTGCAGCCCACCTGTTCCGCCGGCCTATCTATCTATCCCCGGCGCCGCCTTGGCATCTCGCGCGTCCTCGCGTTCTCACGCGGGGTGCGAGAATGCGGAATTAATCAACGTTTCCTCAAAACTCGTGGCCGGCCGGCGGCGCCCACTTTATTCCTCCGACGCCGCCGTCGAGAAATTGCGACCGCCGCAATTTGTCACCCGACTCGCTCGTTCTCCCTTTTCCTCTCTCTCTCTCTCTCTCTCTCTCACTCTTTTCCGCTCTTTCTCTTTTTCCCTCACGTCATCCCGTTCACGTGTTCTCGTCGTATAACTCGCCGCCACTCGTCCCCGCTTTTAAATTGCGTCAGGATATTTCTCGCGGAAATAATGCCGGGCTAACGAATTTGTCCCGGCGAATAGCGATGTTATCAATTCGGCGCCGGCCGCCGAATTTAATTCGCTGCCTCGATCGCGTTTCCCGGTTCACGAGACGCGTCGCGTCGCGATACAATACAATGCGATACGATGCGATGCGCGGCGCGGCGCGGCGATACTCTATCTATTTCTCTGCCGCCAAACGGCAATCCTCTTGTCACATCGGCTCCCTTTTAGCACCCGATGGGAGGGGGTTTTCGAACGTGCGTAACTAACGTGACGAGAATTCTTCCCAAGTCACGTGCGTTAAATAGAAAAAAGTGGATCAGCCGTGACGTTGACTGACTATAAAAGGAATCTTTTATTGCGAAAATAAGATTATCACGTGTGGCATTGTAAATGGTGCTATGGAAAAGAATACGGGATCGCTGAATACTCACTTTACCATTAAACCTGAGACAGAAATTTAACTCTATGCTGAGAATCATCTTGGTTTAATTTAATAATTCAAACTTTTTACTAAAGGGGAATATCGATATTTTGCAGATAAATATTGAAATCAAATCTTTCATAATCTTTACATGTAATAATAATGCAATAATGGAAACGAGCGGAATAAACGATACACGGCGCGCTGCTCAAATTCGCGTTTCCGTAGAAAAACTTAAAAATATAAATTCATCTGCGATGTAACGCATTGGACGGCACGATTTATCCGTATTATCCATCGCAGCCTCTCTCGGCGGAAACACCCTGGGAAAAGCTGCCGCGCTGACAACGACAATGCCGCGAGGGGTGGTTCGAAGGGTCACGGGGAGTCTCGAGAAGTCGAACGGAAAGGGAGAAGGGCATTATCGGAAAAGAGCTTTGCCGCTTTATTACGTGATGTCGAGGACGAAGGCAAACATTTGTAGCGTATGCTCAAATATTTTGCCACCAAGCAGCCCCCATTTCTTGCTGTTTTACGTTCCCCTTGCCTCGCCCGTTTCGCCAGTTTGGCATCGACCCGCGACTGCCACCCTCGGGCTGAAATGGACCCCATTACGAGAGGTATAGAGCGTCGCGCATTCGCATCTGAGAGGGACTCGCGTACATTGTGGCTCGTATAATCCGCCCGTAACCAGTCTGAAGAGAGATCTCCTCATTGTTCATGACAATGTTTGTTCGCACACGCGTCATCCGGCTTTCCGCAAATTTCGCATAAGCTGCGGATGAAACGCTTCGCTTCCTACTTGATTAGATTAAATAAATTGTTTGTTTTTTTATTTGATGGAAAATGTAATATAAACATCAATATTTTGCAACAGTCTATATTTTACAGCGTTTACTAAATCCGCGTACATTTTAGTATGAATTATTGATTTTTAATCCTGAAATTTTAAATCTTACATCGAAGCAACGTCTTGGGAATATGACTGCCTCAAGTTTTGAAAAATAAGCAGCAAGTGTACCAAGAGCATGGTAAATGTACGTACGACGTTGCGAAGTATGTCCCATCGAATAACAAAGAGCTAAAGTATGTATCGTCAAACAACAAAGAGCTAAATTTAGATTGAAAATTCACATACGTATGTATATTATATATACATGTATATATTTCATATATATATATATATATATATATATATAAAATGTTTGAAGGAGTCGTGATCGCATTACGGCGGCTGGGTCGGAACTTGAAGAGAAGAATCGTGGCAAAATCGATATCGCGTGTTCTGTGTACCGATATTGCTTCTTGCGACAAAAATAGGTACTCGCGGTTAATTGTAGTGGAAAGCACAGGCATTCTTTTTCTGAAGAGATATTTAACAAAAATAGTCACTTGAAGTACGAACGCTACTAATGTTATAAAATAAAGACAAATATCTTCAAACTAATGATTAATACCTTACGCTAACTAATTTAAACATTACGAATCACAAATAATTAATAAATACCAAAAATTGTAATTCAACGAGGTGAAAACAACTATTTCTTTTTATGACCTCTACTAGGATAGGTTTAACAAAAACAGGATACATATCAATAAAGAGTTAATCGTATGATTAATCAAGATTTTTAGCACATACTAGTAAACAGTTAAACTTTTGGTTGATTTAAAAGCGAAACTACGACATGGTTTATCTTGCGTCACCGCAATGTTGTTTCAACGCAAAATAAAACTTGTGAGAGCTAACGAAACTCGTCGGCAGAGTTAATTTGAAAATTTCAAGAAAGTCAGAGTGTGTTGCGTGACAATATATCATGTACTAATTATGACGTCCCGTGTTCTTGCTCCAAAAAGAGGTCAGAGAATAATTACAAACGGTTGCAACTAGACGGGTTGTTTCAGAGAGGCGTCCAACAGCACAGCGTTGTGCTTTACATAACTTGCACGGCGGTTTTTCTTTACCGTAGCTCTAATCGGCAGCTTAATTAACAAACTATTTTAATTAAAGTATTGAGGCATATTGAGAAATAACTTTTGAATATCTGACGGTAAACGTTGATTCCCGCCGCAATTTTTAAGTTGGCGTTCTTAATGAAGATTTAGTTTCGTAAATTAAAATGTAAAATTCTTGCGGAAGAAGTTCCGAGTGTACAAATTTGTTCGAGGATACGTTCTTGTCGCCGGTGGATAGCTTTTTCCAGAACTGCTCGTGTACGGCTCCTCAGTAAACCGGTTTTCCGCTCGCGGTGTTAAATAATCGATTTACGCGCTTCGAGGAGTCAGCGGCGGTAAATTAACTGTGCTTGTAGGAAGCTTTCTTCGAGTGTATCACGATGCAGGTGGGTTACGTCCCCCGATTTTGCGACAAGAGGGAAAAAAGTAAGCGGCGAATTTAACGGGTGGATGAGCAACAACACGTCGTGATTATCTCGCGTGTCCGAGTATACGAAGCTTCCCGTGGCATTTTCCGTGAATTTACGTTTTCCACCGTACCACGGGAAATTAAACGTCGATAGGAATGCCGATTTAGCTCTAGAAACGCCGGGCCGTTGGTATACGAGAAAGCTGTCCCGCCCGTATGTGAGATAACTCCGACGTTTATTCTCGTATCCACCCCGGGAGAGGGACATTTGTTTATGATCCCATTTTGCGGAGACAAATATAGGAAAAAATCTTGTTCTCTCCGCTCAAAGCAGTCGGCTCTCGTTGCACGTTGGACGTTTCGCGCGTTTTATTACTGCAACATAGCTGCACTTTTATAACGGATGATGGTTCATAAATGAATTTACGGACAGATGGTTGAAATTGCTATTTAGAAAAATGAGAGATAAATCGTAGAGCCGCGACGTATACATAATAACGGGGGAGGATTTCTCGGCGGTGCCGAGTCAACGCGCTGGAAAACGCGTGTTCTCGCCATTATCGAAAATTCGCCGCTTCGATTACGTACGGCCAGCGGATAGCGTGCTCAGCACACATAAGCGAACGGGGAGACACCTTGCATGGTCGAGCAGCAACGGCGCGGCGCCCGACAACTGCGCAGCGAGAGATAGCAATTTCAGGCGTGCACCGGCACACTCGACGACGTGTTCCTTCCGCGATCGCGACACCGTGATAGGAGGATGAATTAAAGAAGCGCTGATTTAGCGCGTACGTCCGGCGTGTTGCGGCGCGCCTCCATTAGCAAAAATTAGCATACGTTCGCCGTTAACGTAAACGCGTTATCGCGCGAAATGGTATGGAACCGGAATTATTTTCTTTAATCCAATTAGAAGGGAAGGGGGGGGGATAGAGGGGGGGGGGCGAAAGAAGATTGAGAAAGAGAGAGATGGCGGAAACCAAGAGGCGATAAAAGCTCTCGCCACCACGTCGGAGTTGCCTCGTCCGCGGCAATCGGTCTTCATTAGCTCGGCACCAACTTTTCCTCCGGCTTAGCTAAAATTAAGCTCGCATGCTCGCGCTAATCGCGCGATAACGAATTACCGCGGACGGGCGGAGCCGTGGAATCTAGGAGAAACGATGAGTGGTACATTACCGCGATCGCCGATTGAAACCGCCGATCGCTCGGTCCGCGCCGATGACGGTGTTGGTGGACGAAGGAATCCCGCTATCAACGAGAACGACAGTTTGCGGATTGGAAAAGCGAGGTGAACTATTAATCCCCGGGCTGCATCGCGCGCGTTTTCCGTCTGGATCGTGGTCGGAGAAGAATGGAAATGCCGAGGCGTGCTCTCTTGTTCGACGCGTTATCCGACGGCATCGTTTGATGGGCTCCAATATGTACTTTCGGGATCTTTCCGTATAGAACCGGTCTTAACGAAGATCATCCACTCTGTTTATACAGAGCTCCTCGCGCTTCCTTTCGTCTACGGATTCGTCTTTGAGCAATTTAGAGCGGAGTTTTCCTCGCGCCGGGAGTACGTGCCTGTTTGAAAAGGTGAAAATGATTCGCGTTATTTCTTTATAGCGACGTGTAAGTAAAGCCTCGGGGAGAGTATACAATTTTCATGTATATATTTGTACGCTTAAATGAGGTATGATTAAATGAGAAGATTTGCGAATATATATTCTTGCATGTAATATCTTGTATGATTTTATCTATAAATTTTCGTTGTGATGAAAATGTAAGGTGTACAAAAGCGAGAACATCGAAAACAGTCGGGCGGTCAAAGTAGCATTGGGGAAATTCCAGCAAACGGAAGATAACGGCAACTTGCAAATTGAAGCGCTGAAAAAACACGATTAATCTCCCTCGTATCGCGTTTCCTCACGTTCCGTCACGAGAAACGGACCGAAAAAGCACTGCCGCGCATCCGATACTTTCGATAAAGCGATCCCGACCAGGCTCGATTTTCGTCCGATTTCCTTGAATCGAGAAACGAAATCAAGTATTTTGCGCTCATAAGAGTGGCCGTCAATGAAAGAAATTTAATAGGATCGCGTTTGCCCCTCGCGCGCGCACACACAAAGAACAATTTTCAATTTTTATGCGCGCTCGCCGTCAAACAATTGCGAAAATCACTCACTGTTTGCTGCCCTGTTTGTTCGCACGCACGAACGATCCAATCTATAGTCGGGGCAATTTTTACGAACTTCCACGTCATCCAGTTTATTGAAATCGTTGAGCGGAGCCAATTTTGGTTGAAATCGAACGGAAACGCGAGCGATACTTTGTTTTTATCGCGCCGTACCCACCGATCTTCGCGAGCAAAGCAAAACTGATGAAGATCGAGAGGGGGAGAAATGGTCTCGCGTCGCAGGGAAATTGTATTAAGCACGTAGAATGGATCGGTAATGACACCGAGTCAAAGCTTTTCTCACGCTACAACGATTGCCCGCGTCAAAAGTTTCTCAGCCAGACTCCCACATTCAACTTCCGAGACGTTAAGTCCCTAAAACTTTGTTTGATTTATGCCGACCGTGTGCTTTGGTCTATAATTAGAAATATATCATTATCAATTAATCGACATGCATTACATGCATTGAGTATAACAGAAATACGCGAATTCGCAGTTTAATTAAATATTACGCCGATTTGATGAGTGTACTTGCATATTTAGTCAGACGCTTGAGTTAATTTGTCTGCATACGCAAAAACGCCTGGAAACGCAAAACATATTCATTTATAAATATATGGTTCCTTTATATCTTCAATATTTTCAAATATGAATTTTAAATTATAAACATATCTATATTTCTCTCTCTCTCTCTCTCTCTCTCTCTCTCTCTCTCTCTGTTCATCGAACTCAAAATTTTAATGATATTAAATATTAAATATCTTTTGCTTTGCATATTATAAAATATCTTTTTACGATATAATTTATTTTATAATGTAAAATAATATCAAGTTTCTTTCTGCAAAGCGATCTATAACTAAAATTTGAAATATCCTGGCACAAAATTTTAATTATATTTTAATCGAAATAAAACACATAATTTTGACAAAATATTCATACATCATATCGATAATAATAAATATTTCAAATCGGAAAATATCCGATTTAGCGATGAAAAAAATCATAGGTAAGCTCTCTAGTTCAAGTTTGAACAAGTCGACCAAAATCAAATTAACAATGACATCAATCAAAGTAGGACGTGAGAAAAAGTATTTAAGAATCGCTTACTGTAATTGAGCTCCGTTCCGACATCGACAATGAACGTTTCGTCTCAAAGATGCTTCGTTAACTGCCTCGCATTATTGCTCGCGTAAACTCATTACTTCTCACAAAATATTTTCACCTCGCTCTCTTCTAATTACCAACGATCATTAACCACCATTGGACGTTCCATGGAAATGCGAATATTCGGCGCATTCGCTATTAGGTAACGAAATGAAAACCAAACAATATTCGCATTATCAGTCGTGTATTGTAATAGTAAAGCGAGGGCGAAATATCTCCTCTAATTTAATCTCTAATCGCTCGCGTGGAAATAGCAAATGGTGGAACGCGCATGAGAATGCGCCGAGTCGAGTTCTTAGCTTTGAGCTTTCGTTTTGCTCTACGTTCGTCGGGAGGTTAACGAGTCTCTCTTCATAACGTTGAGTTTGCTTGTCAGGATTCTTCAGGATCGCTGTCAGAAACGGGTTTCTTCCTGAAGAGTTGGCGATAGGCTGCAAAGGCTTTTCAAGAATTCCGATTACAGTGTCGTTTCGGTGAAAATCACGTCGGCATCCTTAGACATGTAATTTCATAAAGTAGTTAGTCGTTACGCGAAGCTGAATATTTTCTCACTCGTGCATGTACTCCTCTTTTTCTCTTAACCTTCCTTCTCTCGAGCGACGTTCGTCTCAAGAGGCACATCGACACTCGCCCTCGCCCTCGCCGATAAAACGCCAAAGTGATCCGCGAAGCAGTAAGTAAGCTATCGCGAGCCTACTTAAAAATGCAAATGCAATTAATTCCCGTGACAACTCCGGCACCGTCCCTCCTAAACGTTCATGGAGAGGGACACGATTTTTATTTTCTATCACTTCACCGCACGATGAGCGATTTCACATAATTAGATGAAGGCCGTTACTTTCCTGATTAACTTAATCCATTCCCGCGGTTGACACCAAGTGGGAATACCCGTCGGAAAACTGTAGTTAGTAATTTAATAACGTGTTTAATTTAATAACGAGCGTGTGAAGGGAACTTTTGCATTTTGGATTAGGAAATTTTAATCCCGCCATAACTCACACACAGCGGCGATCCGCTTTATATGTGGGTATTATGTACGACAATACGATACTGGATCACGGAGGAGAAGGCTCCCTCTCGACTGAAGCTAAACTTTCCGTTATGGCGACGTAATGGCCACTACATTACTCTTTCCAGCCGGGCGCATGTTTTATTCGGCGACGTCGATGGAGATGATCCGGCTGCGCTGCTTAACGCAAGAACACGAATGCATTTTGTAGACAATATATATGGCCGTTGTCGCGCAGCACAGTTGGATTTCGCGACGCGATTTTACCCCGGTGGGAGCCGGGGCGAGTGGGCGACGCGCGAGGAGACGGTGAACAAAAGTCCGAGGGTGGGCTCCCGAGGGCTGAGCGGATGTTGGTTCGGTAGTATTGCTTTGGTTTGCTTTACAATTCAAAGAAGGTCCGCGACTCTTTTTAAGTATTCAGGATGCAGCGTCGTCGTGGGAGTGCGACAGTAAGTGATGGTTTTCGCGACCGCTCCCGTCTTCCGGGACGACGAGAGCTGCCTAGCTCCGAGTACTGGCCGTACGCGCTTGAGACGTTCCCGTCCAATAAAGTTACGCCCGGGGAGAAGCAACGCATTAATTGAAATCCATTTATGCATCCGTCCGGGAAGAGGAGAGTCGCTTGCCGCACCAATAATTTACCAGCACTACTGAGCGCTCTTTGGAAAATTCGCGCGTGAGGACACTGTAGTATCTTAATAAAAACCGAGCACGAAAGCGCTGATAAATGACACGTTATTTCACTTGTGCGGTGGAATCGAACAATTTGAGCTCGCCTGCATGAAAATCCAGGCAGAGAAGTAATGCCGAGATCGTGTGTCAACTTGAAATAACTTTACCGACTAGGAGAATGACGAACATTGGAGCGCGAGTCGCGAAAAAATTTGACAAATTCGAGACTCGACGGGCAACAGTCGGGAATGCGAATCCTCTGGAGTCTCCAATTACAGCCGAATAACATTCTGTGCCGCGGGGTAATAATAAAAAGCCCACCCCACGCCATCATCGCGCGGTCGGGATCGTGTAACGCAGTGGTCATTAACAGTATGTCTTGATTACAGAACAAAAATTGCCGAACGGCCGCAGCCGAGTCCGCGCGGAATAAACGCGAAATTTGATCGCTCCGCTATACATAACGCGTTCATTTTTCCCGTCCGCCGGACGAAATACGCGTTAGGGAACAGGGTGGCCACCGCCACCGCTACTTGCAGCCGCACCGCGTCGTGCAGATAGCGACGGGAAGAGGGAAACGCGCCAAGCGTGAGTTTATTTTCGACTCGTATACCGACCGGAGAGTGACGAGTTTTCTGGTCCTGTTTCGATGCCAGGAGATATTGCGCTCGCCTTTGACGCATGATATATTGCACCGGCGATTTATCTTCTTCCCTCTGTTTATGCTCATACGCGACATTCCTCTCTCCCTCCCTCCCTCTCTTCCACCCACTCATTTTGTCTCTCCCTCTCTCTCTCCAGCGCGCGAGCGCATCATCAGGTATGCCTTTCTCCATCTCTGTCTCGTCAAAGAGATATAATATCGCCAGGTTGTTCGCGCACCGCCGGACAACGGATAATTTCGTGAAATTACGCGCCGGATGCTTAATTGCTTTTGCGCGCCATTCGGGAAGCGCCAATTCTCGTTGTATTCGGGACCGCGTATTTGCCGCCGCTGGGTATCTGCTTAACCCGCTTTTACATCGTTTTGCGAATCCCGTTCGGACCCCGATAAACTTCACCGACGTTCGCCCGCTCGAATTTCCATTACACGATCGCATTCGTAAATCGAATCGCTTTCGCGAAAACGCGTTTTTCCGTTACTCTCTGACAATGGGCGAATTTGCAACGGTGCTGTACATATTTCGATTTCGGAATTATCTTTCTCTCTCTCTCTCTCTCTCCCTCTGTCTTTCTCTTTTTTTTTAACAAAAATTCCAAGTTTATATATACAGCGAACCTGCATATACGAGAAACGAAACTCTTTCACTTCTTCCATTCCCGCGAAATCCTGTTTTTGAGCGGCTCGTTTCCGGGATGCGACTGTTTAAATAATAAACGCGACGTTGCACCGCACTACACAAACGATCACCTCGAGCTTTGAAATAAAAATCAGCTCGCGAAAGTGCGAATCCAGCACGAGAACGTCGGGACTCTGAAAAGTCGTGACAACGCGAGACAAATTGCATCGGAAGCACGACGCATCTTCCTTCCTAACGACAGAAGGAACATTTTCGTACGTACCTGTCATCTTGAATATTCAATTCGCTCTACGTTCCAACGATGATTATTTCTTGATTTTATTTATTTGATATACAATTTGACGTAACGTATGAAGCACATCAGAAAAACGGAATATTTTCAACATTTTATTAAATTACTTTTCACGTGTATTTTTCTAATGTATTTTTGCATCAATTAATCATTGCTAGTTTATTTTGAAAAATTATTCCCTCGCACGCATATCTTTGATATTGCTAAACGACTTTTCTGACACTTCCCGATTCGTCTACAACTTCGACAACACGTAGAACAGTCTCAAAGAGGAATACAAACAAATGAAATACTGGCACTTTCAGCCTTTTCCATTTTCACCTCCCATTTTTCTTCATCACTCTGCTTCAGCTTACGAAATAGATTTCACTGTTTTACGTGAAAAATTTGAACTGTAACTAAAAACCTTTGTGTGTTACAATACATTTTCCCTCTCTCCCTCTCCCTCTCCCTCTCTCTCTCTCTCTCTCTCTCTCTCTCTCTCTTTCGGTCGAGAATATTTTATGACGGGAAAGCAATTTTTATTTGTACTACCCCCGTGCAAGTTGTTCGCTTTCAAGTATTAATGGGCGTGGAAAATTGGACGCGCGACCGACGACACAGCGAACCGCGAAGTGTGCGTTGGCAACGCGTAAGTAATTGCAGCCGCGGCGCATTGATAACGGACTTTGACATCTCGGGGATTCTTTTTCATCGGCGCCGACAACGTTGCATCGCTCGCGCGTTGCATTCACGATGCGCGAGCGTATTATGAGAGAGAAAGTTCCAATTTAAAGCGCCGCGCCACGCCGTACCAGAGATCCGACGCGAAAGCGGTTGCGAAAGCAATTTCAATTTAACTTTTTAATTATAAGTCGACACGGCGATAGGCCATCCGCGAGCTTATGCATTCCATTGCTCCGGGGTGAATCTGTGAAAACCAGCGACGGTCGCTGCCACCGCCGCCGCGCCGCCACCGCCGCTGCCGCTGCCGTTGCCGTGCCGACGTTCTCTTCTAATTTACGGTAAACCAAATTTACTGCCGGTATCTGCTCGTGATTCGAACATTCCCGTTGCTTAATGTACGAATCGCTTTCCCTTTAAACACTTTGACGTCGTTTCGCTCAGTTTATCAGAGATGTTTAAAATTACTCGGCACGGTCCGTTGGTTTAACGATATGTGCACGATTTTGTACACGTCATTAAACTGCAAATTTAATTATGCAGCATTTGATATTCATAAATGAAATAAAATAGAAAAGAAAAATATTAGAAGAAAATTATAAAAATCCACGAAAGGCACTACGGTCCACGACGGCGACGGTTGAACGTCGACATTTACGATCGCGCTTAAAAATTATCGAACGAGTAGGCCACCATTTTATGGTCCTTAACAGCTTGATGACTATCGCGCGACAGGCCAGGATTATCTCGCAGTTTGCGTATGCAACGTCATTAAACTGCGAATTTATAAGTCTAATATCGATGTTACCGGCAGTATTAAACTTATAAATCCCGGCGAGTTCGTTCACCGTTCGTAATCTGGATTTATTAATGTTGGGCTTTGCGAGTGAACTGTATCCAAATTGAAAATTGAGAGGGGCCGCGGCGATAACAAACGCAATCGCCGTTGCAATCGTGATTGCGACGCAGCCCATAGTTGCGTTTCGTAATTTGTATACGCGATACTCTAAGCGCGTATGAATAATTTATACGCGGCCGGATATTGTCAGTTATTATTGATTCATCCTTAGTGAGCATAATTATATATTGCTACATGAATTGCAAAATTATTTATTCTCGCCGTTTCATTTATTCATAAAGACGCTCCTAAGAAATCTGTAATGCCAGCAACGTGTCGAGTAAGAAATTTATGTTCAACGTTCTCCACGTAATTTAAGCACTATTTTATTATCGCTAGCAATTCAGTTATTTTTATCGCCAGTTGATTCTACAATCGCACATTTTAAAAGCGATTGAAACAATGACTACTTAAAAAGAATTTTTTTCTATGGTTATTGTCTCGCTGTTTGTCTCGAAAAATCACCGATACCGACACTCGCCGAAACTTTTTTTTAATTACGCCGATTCCCAATTCTCAAATGTTTCCAACGGCTTTATAATAGGGTGATATTGCTCGAGAAAAAAAGGAATCGATGCGCATTGATTGAACGGTGAATTAAAATTTTACCCGGAAACGAACGGACGAAAAAGCAACCTGTGCCTATTGCGTGCGCGACTGTTGTGTACTAGCAATCGCGATCGCTTCTGGTGAGCGAACTGGCGAGCGGGATTCTACAGATGTGCATGTGTGCGTGCCAATTTCGCCGCGATTTGACTACGTATAGGAGAAACGGATGAGAAACGGGATGGCAAGAATGCGCGCTCGTTTATACGTTAAGCGACTTGTAAACGCTCTCGTATGCATTTTTCGGAGTGGATGTACCTCAAAAATGAGAGTCGGACGATGCGATGTAATTTAGGAAGCATCAAGAACGAAGAGTTAGAAGAATATATTGCTGAAATATATTAGATATGATTTTATTTTCGCTACACACACGATACATCTTTCTATTTACACGTGGAGAATTTTACAACATTTATCTTTCTGAATTTATGAATCGGAGGGAAGAAGCAAGATATTCATCCATTCATTTTATAGAAGCTTCGCGCATGTAATATCTATGAGAAAATTTACAAGCCACTCCGAGGGTGGAGTGGCTCGAGAAACTTGCCTTGCGAAAGCCGTGTCGGAGCGGAGCTCGTTGTCGCACATAAGTGCAATATCCTCGTCGTAAATGGCCGTGTATTACGACTGATTGTGAGTGAGGAACCATGCGGAAGTGATTAGGTGGAGCAGACATTCGGCGGGAAGATTGTCCATCCGATTGTTGTTACGCGATTCGCCTGCCGGAACGACGCGATATAAGAGAAAGAGGGGATGGGACAGAGAGAGAGAGAGAGAGAGAGAGAGATCGACAGAGTGAGGGAAAGGAGCGAATTCTCGCGATAAGACGTCATGCGCTGCATCTCGAGATGCACCTGTGCGCTGTTACCGGAAACGAGACGCCCGTTCGTAGCCCGCCACTCCCGCGACGTAGCCCCAGGTCAAACATGCAAAATCCATCCGGACACGTGAGCCGCATGCGAACGTGCCGCTGCAAACCGAGCTGCACTACGTGCTCTCGTAATACGTATAACGAGGGTCCAAGTATATAGACCGTTATGCAGGTGCGGAAGTTTCATCCTCTCTGCCACCTGGCCGGTTTATCCAGCTCGCGCGTACCGTCCTTCGCCTCTAGTCCCTACCCACCCGGACGTCTCTCTCGGAACTAATACGCGGATCCTGCTGATCTCGCTTAACGGCCGCGATATCCACGGACGTCTAAGTAGACGCGCGCTATCGTGAGCGGGTGATCGCGCGAGAGTAGGCGTTACATAGGATCGCGGGCTGATTAGAAGATAAGACCGGTTACATTAACGCTTTCTGTTCCGGCTAAGAACTTGTCGTTCCCAGCGAACGCAATTTACGTCTGGCATCCAGCGCTGCATATGTAATTCGCCAACACATTCGCTTCATGTTAATTGATTATATGTGTATGCGCGCGCGCGTGTGTGTAACATATATTGCATTAACGTTAATAAATTAATCTCGATATTATTATATGAATCCCAATATTATTATATTGAAATTCATATATTGAAATTATCGTGTAACGTGAGTTTTGAATTTCTGAAAATGACTGCACCAAGGCTCGCTTGATATTCATATTTCAATTATGCAGCTACTCCTGTTGATTCCGCATACGGAAGTTGCATCCTTTAACACCTGGGATTTACCCTTTCGGCATCTCTGGCCATCCCCGAGGGACTAATATACCGATCCTTGGGCGCCCGGCTAATGCTCGCGGTTACCGGTAGGGTGGAGATTTCATCACTTACACGCGTACACAGCGTACACGTTAGAGCGATTTTACAACGCGTGCGGATAAATCGCAACACGAAATGGCGCAATTCCGCGAAAAGAACAGAAACATCAACGCCGAGTTTCTTTGTAATTCACTCGGAAGAATCGCCGCGCGGAGATCGAGGGTTTGCCGTATCGCGGCCTGTGATTTTTTTTCACGAATGACGTTATCGCGCGGTGGTTGTAAAATCAGGGGCGGTAAGACTTTCTCTTTTTCCGCTCGCGCGCTCGTCAACGTCACGATAATATTCGCACAGTAATTCTCGCTATCGCCGCTCGACGGCAACGTTTACATTTTGTAATAACGTCCGGAAATGATCTATCACCTTGTACACGCCTGGCGAAATGGTCAAATATCAGGCTACGTCGCGGAGTATATGCATTTGTAAAATAAGTGCGAAGGGTCTACCTTCACGCCGTCCACGGAATCGCGATGTAACGTCCAACCATTTTAATTATCAACGACGTCAACTCGACTACGCGTATATGTATAATTCCCATTATGCAAAGCTCGAACCATTTATTTAAAGCGCGCCGCGGCTGGCTGAAAACGTCTTTCGGCAACTAAACTTTAAGTCCCGCTATAAATATGGCGCGATGCAAAATAGAAATTACATTTTACTCCTTAAGTGGAACACCTTGAAAACGCTGCAGATATTCTTGCCTCGCGAGAGAGAGGAGAGAAAGAGATGCGCCCGACCGAATTCAGAGGCCTTCGCGAAAGAACGACAAACGACGAAAGAGCGTGTGCTAACTCCGGATCTTAATCCAGATTTAAACGCGGGAGAGACGCGAACTATAGTCCAAAACGTAAACCGTGGCTGGATGGAAACGTCGCCGTGTATCATAACCGGGAATTGCCTGAGTCTCGCTCGCAACTGCCGCGTTCTCGCGACTCTAAGCCGGTTATAAACTAGAGAAATATAATATTTTCAATTGATGTTCCCATGTAAATCTTATCTTAAGACACTCGACTCTCGGCGCTCTCGGAAGTATCCGCCTCTCGTTCGCTCCTTCTTTCCGTCTCGCTTTCTCCCCTCGCCAGTTCCCAGTCGAGTGCCCGTAAGAACGCCGGTTATATCACGCAGAAAATCCATTCTATTCCATCAGCCCGGCTACGATATCGCCGGTAATCGTGCAACGGGTGCTTTTATAGCGCGCAATCATTTTTAAGAGTCCTACGCGCCCAAAGCATATCCTCGGCCATTCTTGTCGATCAGAATCGACTCTCACCGCCTTTGCCTTGGGAGGGGCGGAAGGGGGTGGAAGCGCGCGAAATACTTTCTAGATCGATGCCCGAATTAAATCTACGGCCGGGAATATATATCTATATAGGCGTGTGCAGCTGTCGAGCCCTCGAGAGCGCCATTAAAATGGAATATGGAGATTCGAGACGAGGTCGAGGTCCTTCAAAAGCGGTCGCCCGTGATTGCATCAACGTGCGGAATTTCGTGAAGCGAGGACGGTCTCGCTGAGACTGTCTCTCTCTCTATCTCTCTCTCTCTCTCTCTCTCTCTTCCTTTTCCCTTTTTTCCGAGATTTCTTCGAAGAGCATCAAAATTGTCGAAACAACTTGACAGTCACTCTAACGAGGACGGGCTATAAGATAGCGCTTGTTACGCCGCTTGTTAAGCATTCCTTTTTTTTGGGATGCACGTACCTCACTCGGGATTCCTTTTTGACAATAATATTCATAAAGAAAAAGGATATTCTATTAAATAAGAGTTATAAAATTATTTTAACGTAAAATAAGAATAAAACGTACCTTTGAAACGCGAATTTAAACAGCAGTAAGTAATTGCGAACAAGATCGTTATGTTGCATTAGAGGTACCCATTGGCAAATTATTGTTAGAAGTGCTGCGTTGAAACGGCAGTAATTTCGTGGCAGATTCTGCATGCGTAATATCCATCCGTGCGATCCATAAAAGCGTACATTGCTCTTAAAGTTCTGTAATTGACTCGCGACTCTCTCGCTGTACCGCGATTTAAAGCCACTGACAAAATTTACGAACATTCCTACGCGTATATAGGGAACATACCTGCAATTATACGTAGCACGAAATTATTGCAATCGTTCCCGCCAAAATTTCCGGGATTATTCGTCCGTTCGGGCTGTCCGAATTACCACTTTACGGTAACCCCGTGGAAACTTTGGATATCGATCTAGCGGTGCAAAATATCCGACTAATCCGAGGCGTTTCCTTTTTTCCCCTTCCCTCATGAATTGCAGCACGAGCATAAGAAACGAGTGGCTATTGCCCATTGTGGCTAAGTCGCGCCAAAGCGATTTGGAATCGGCAAAACAGCCGTGGTTGAGCTGCAGCAAACGCGGGAAAAACCTTTCGACCCGTGAACGCAATCCCTGAAGTAAACGACGAACATAAGCCGCGTAATTAAGTTAGCGCGCATAGGAAAGAGATCTCGCCCGCAGTTTCCTCAATTGCGCGAATTAATGCGGCCTCGTCTGGAGGGGGAAAAAAAGGGTCGAAATGCTGTCGTCGTAGTAGCGCGGTAGGAGGCGCTGTAGAAATGTCTATATCAACGCGCCACAGCCGGCAAAAAAAGGAAATGGAGAAGAACAAGGCAGCGAATGGAAGAAAAAGACAGGAGAGAAGGAGAGAGAAAGAGTGCTGGGTCCCTGTTGAGAGGGCAATACGAGCAAGTTGGAGAAGGGTGACCAAGAGACGCGGCATTCTATCGTTTCACGACGTGTCTTACAAAGGATCTGGATTTTCAAGAGTCGCTCGTTCGGGTTCAACACTCGCTTAGAATGGACGCGTTTAAGCCGCTTAATTCTCGATAAGCTCGAAAGCTGATCTTCGTTGCATTTAATGACACGAAAGCGAGAGAGAGAGAGAGAGAGAGAGAGAGAGAGAGAGAGAGAGCACGTAAACTGTCCCCCGTATTATTCCGCGCTTCCGTCACGTTCCTTGATGAGTTTATCTTCATCTCTTTGTATCCACTGTATCCACCATTTCGATTGTCAATTGGGTCGCGACAAGCTGGCGCTCTCGATATCAATTATTCGTAAACGTAATTGTCGATCTTCCGCATTGTCACGCTGCGGCCTAAACAGATTCACGAGGGGAGGTTCATGTTCTTTCCTTCCGCTGAAATGAATCAAGTTCGTATTCGCAAAAATATTTTCACTGGGTTAATAATTACTCCGTTTAACCTTGAATCCACATTCAAGAAATCTTATCTCTCTGAATTCTACATCAATCTTCGGATCGGTATTTAAACGTCGTTTTAACAATACCGTTTTGATAAATGTAAGTAAAATTCGCGGGTCTCTTTATTGATGGAGCGGGTCAAGTTAATTAAAAGTGTCTTTGATGGATGTGCGCAGTGATGCTTGTCGCTTTGACAAATGGCCGTGAATTCTAGATATCCTTATCTGATTTTCGCATGCGGATAGAATTGGCTTGTTTTGCGTGCGCGGCCGGGACAGATCGTCAGCGATAACCGCCGTGAACCTTTGCCGAGAAATGGAAAAGTTAGCTGCCCTGAATCGCGTGACAGCGTCCAGGAGAGAGGCGAGCGACAAGGGCGGCGAAGGAATAAATCTACGCACAAGAGCGGCATGCTCGCGAGGGGAAACTTTGTTAGACGACGGCGCGAAACAGTGGAAAAAGGGCGGTGGGCAAGATTGCACGGCGGTTTTTACGTGGCCGTCGCGTAATTGACTTCCGAGAACTGAGATCTTGTGCCCCGAAGTTTGTTCGACTACTTTACCCTCTCTCTCTCTCTCTCTCTCCTTACGTAGAGAAAATTTTTAAACAGTAGAGTGTAATACAATGTTACGCGAGAAGAGCAATCGGGAGAGACACTTGGCCGCGGCGTACGTTCGACAACATTCCCCGTTCGTTCCAGATAAAAGGGGTGTAAAAGAATCGCGAGATTCTTTTTGAGAACGCGACGCGGATCGTTGCCAGCGTCCGACAATTAGCGAAAGTAAGTTGAGACCAAGGAAGCGCCGGTTCAACCCGTTGCGCCTAATATGAATGACCGTGACGATGACGAAACTTTCCTTCGCTTCTGCGGACGGTTCGTGCTCATCAGAAACGAGATTACCCGATTCCTTTGGGCACGAATTATCTTTCTTATTTATAATAAACGCGTCGGGATTAAAGTTTATCTTATGGATTGATGGAAATAAACGAGGATGAGAAGAAGAGAAGTGCGAAGAAAGAGAGGCGCCGCACGCAGATTGGGGGTGATTTAATTGGTCCGACGCGCTGGTCCGGTTACAGCTGCCAAGTTTCTCATTACGAATCTGGCACTGCGATGCGAAAAGCCGAGATTACTCCCGTGCCATTGACCACCATTTATCCCGGTAGCCGCCGACCTCACGTATCTCCACATCATAGACACACATACGTACATACCATGCTCGCGTTGGTTCGCCGGCGTGCACGATGCATTCCCTTTCTCTGGCTCTCTCCCTCTTTCTCTTCACCCTCATCTCTCTGTCTCTCTCTCTCTCTCTCCCTCCGTATGTGCACATGAAAACCTCTTCAGAAACTGCATCAAAGGAACGCTCGCCCCGGGCTCTTTATCGGGTCGGTTCAGGTCGGGTCGGGTTCAGAGCGGGCTCGTAAGCGCGCCTCGCGAAATTTCCCCGTTTACCCCCGCACGTTTCGTCGGCTCTCACCGTCGTCGCTCGCCGTTGCGCCCGACGAATTTTACGTTCGGATTCCGACCGTGGACCACCGTCGAGGCTGCGCTATTGTCTGAGCCTGCGTTCGCACGTGGTGTCCCGTCGGATTCGAGTCTCGCTCATCGTCGGATCTAATCTCGCGAAATTGAAGGTAACGACCTGACGCTGAGCACGACTTCCGTCGACGCCGGTGATTTCGCTATCTCTCTCCTTTTCTCTCTCCTCTCTCTCTCTCGCGGGCTGCCTTCCGGCACGCTAGATTTCAATCTACGAAAGGGAACCATCGATTGCAGCGCGGATTTTGCAACACAGTTAAGATTTCATTATCCAACGGTAATCTGATTTCTGCGAAAAATCGTTTTCTTTTTTATCGTTCGCAACATATAAAAGTTATGAAAAAATATAACAATGTAAGTGACAAATAAATGACAAAGGACTCAAGTGATTAAAAAATCAACAGAATGAAAAAGGGGCTTAGCGCAGCAACTAGATATTCGTGTTGATAAAATTTATTATAAATAAAACTAAATATCGCAAACGTTTCAATCTAAATTTGCAATTTAAAGGGAACATTCAAAATTGGAAGGTATTCTTCGGATGAGAACTCGGTGTCATGTCATTTAAATTACAAATATTAGATACGAGTTTTCTTTTTAATAAATGTGGGAAAGATAACGGAGGGAAGCGCTTTCGAAGGAGAAAAGCGAAGCGATTTTTCGGCAATGTATACAATTGTGCAAAATGTGCTCCCGATATGTGTTGCGAGATGATGGAGCTCTGATCCGAAATTCCGATCACGGAACGGCACGGCAATTTACGAGAGAGTGCCAATAGACAGCTGTTGTATAATGTACGATATAATGCGGTTTATAGCTCTCCACTAGAATGATTCCAATACGAACGCAACTGCCGCGCCGCTTGAATGGGACTAACGCGAAACGCCTAAAATACGAGGCGCTTTTACGGACGGTGCAAAGGGAATATTTCTTACTGTGCGACAGGCGGCGCCGTCCGTGATAAACCTCGTTAACTTTTCTCACACGTTGTCTGGGATCTCTCACTGCTGCGTTCATTAAAAAAAAAGAAAAGAGAGAGAGAGAGACCGCACTTTTATTCAAGCTCACTGAATCGACTACAGTCAGCAAAGTTCCTCTCGATCATGAATATTTTCTTAGGCAAACGAGACAGCACGTTATACTTCGACTATGTACTTTATCAGGAAGATACATAATCGCGCGCTCGCTATACCTCTGCTTAGGCAACTGTCTTAGCAACGTTTCGATTTTCCGAGCGATCGATACGCGCCCATATCTCATTACACCAAGACGTCTCTCTCTCTCTCTCTCTCGTGTGAGTATCTCTCGCGTACACTAAAGTACCGTATATTACCTGTACAACGGCGTAACCGTTGTCGGTGATAATGGACAACGATAAGGAGCGATACCGTTATTATTAACGTGAGGATTACGCCTGTAAAGCGATATATAGCAATGAAACAAAGAGAGATATATATACAATATATTTGCATTACAACAATTGCATTATTACAGAAATGCCACTGAGATTGCAGGGGAATCGTTAATTAGTTTTGCGAATTAGTTTCCCGGCACTTTTGCAGATACAAATAAAGCGATAAAATACAGACGAAATAAAACAGGCGCGCGTAATTAGATGAAATTTTTGAAGCGGTGGCACTTTCTCGCAAACTCGCATAAAGGAGCGTCTTAGCTTTGAGGTAGCGAAGATCCCAAGTTACTTTTAATACGGCCTGGTATCTTGTAAATTAGTTTTGCGAAGAGAGCTTTTGCACATTAATGGAAGAATACGCGAGATAATCTTGTAAAATATAATCTTTCGTACGCGCGCTGTTATAAATTAGATGAAGGTATTACGGAGGACGTCTTAGTTAATGGGGGAAGAAACGGCGATAGTGACTCTTGCGAAGAATTGACGATCAGATAAAAAAAGAAGTAGAAGAAGAAGTGAGATAGAGAGATTTTATGGATTATAACTTATAACATCCCCTCGATTATTAATAAAACATGACGTTACGCCAAATTATCGTTGAGGCGGATTACCGGCAAAAATGTAGGACGTATATTGACTGTCGGAAACTCCACGTCACGCGATATCATGCGTTTGCAAGTGCACTACGCACGTTCGAGAACCGGGAGAGGTACTCGTATATTGGAAATGTACGAGAAACGCCATCACGTTGACGGCTCGCGATGAGAATTGAGCGTATGATGTTCACAATTTCGAGACGCGAATCGACGATATTTCATTACTAAAATATTAGCGTACTCGGTTGCGCGCCAAACTTTTGATTAATCTACACGTTCGAGCGGCATAGCCGCCCACGAGTTGAAAATTAATATTAGATTCCGTGCGACTTTCACCCAACGAGGTGGTATCGCGGAATATGTTACACAAGTACGTAATTATATCGAGTGCACGAGAAATGTGTATGAAAGATTCCCCGAACCGGCGATAATTAATATGAAAAAAGGACTTTTATCTTCATACAAATGTAGAGAACCGCCACGCGTTTTTCCCAGACCTCGTTCGTCCTCCTTCTCGGTGAGGCACGAGAAAATTAAAAGTTACTTTAAAACGTCGCCTTTTACGCGCGATTCGTTATTCCTTTGATTAATGAATCGTGCCGCCGCTCCCTTTTGTCTTCGTGGCTTTCCTTTTTCGAAACATTACGCACAAATTGGTAGCTCATTATTAGCAGCGGCCGGCCGGCCGGGCGGCCCCCGTAAAAGCCAGCTCGGTCGGGCATATTTTATGTGCTAATAAATCTCAGATATATCCAGCTATTAAAACTTTCCATGGCGAAGCTAATAAATTTCTATCAAAGTGACATTGCGCTTCGCGCAAAATTCGAAATGTTACCGTTACCGTATCGCGCAATCGCTGCGCATATCAATAAAAATTCCGCGCTATTATACGTCGCCGCTACCGATACAATGTCCGCTTGTACGGTATATTAATTGCAGCGCAGCCCGCGCAATTTTTCGTTATTCACTCTTGATGCGCACGGTGTCGCGCGATATAATATTTCACAATCATATCCGCGTGTCGGACCGACCGAAAATATTTGAGATTCCAGTAAATAACACCTCCGACTCCGCGCAATTAATTGTCGCGCGTAATTTTATTTAATTGAGGGATATACTCTTTCCCGCCCCTTGTCCCTCTCTCTGTCTGTTTCTCTCTGTCTCTCTCTCTCTCTTTTATCATGTAAATTTAGCGGACGTGTTCTCGCGCGCGACCGCCCGTGAATGCCGCTCGGCAAATCAAGGCGGTATTCGAGCGGGACCCGTAGTCGTGAAATTATTAATGGCAACGGCAATCATCACGCCGTCATTATGCCAGCGAATTAAACACCGGTGAGCATTATCGTCAGTGCGCGCACCGCGGCGCTCGTAAATAGGCCTGTATATGGAAATTTGTCTGGTGGGGTAACGGAAACATTATGCTTTTAATATCTTTTTTAATATCCCCGCGTTGCGCCATAACGGGGCACGCTTATTACGTTTTGACAAAGACCGCTCATATCTTCTCAGATTCTAAAAGGAGCTACCTCTATTTGAATTTAATTATAATTATTCGATATTCCTCCTCCTGGATGGGCAATAGAAGAAAAAAAGATATATTTGAAAATTAAGATCGATTTCACGTTATCTTGTGTAATTTAATTGTTTCTCCTTCTTGCGCGAGAACAAAAGAAGTGAGAACTTAAATTGTCGCAAACAATTTACGAGCACGATCCTTTCCCGTTTTAATTGACACCAAATTCACACATCGCTAAATTACAAAAGACTTGACTGAAATAAGATTAAGTTTCGTCGCTGCGATTATGTTCGCATCCTATCATGTGTACGATACATGATGAGCGAATGTGGATTTTGACTACGGCACGCGGACCCTAATGGTCGTACGACCGTTACATGTAATGACAATTATGTCGTTATAACCGCGGGTAAATAGGGGCATAAGTGCCAACACGCGTACGTGACAATTCGCGTTGTACGAGCCCCGCTGCGTCCGCTTCCGTCCCCTTACTTCGTCGTTATTTTCTCGTCCGTTCAATGAAAACTATCCCCATATTTTTCGGATAGTTATCAGCGCGTTTGCTGAACTCCGAAATTAATTACGCGACTAATTCAATTACGCGCAGAGTTAAAAGCACCCTTTGTGAAAAAGTTATGAATTTATGGGGAGTATCCGGGATACGCTCACCCCCTGTTAGCTGGGATATCAAAATTCCGTGATCAGTGAATGAAGCAATATCCTATTTTAATTGGTTTAAGCTTGTACGCCAATAATAATATCAATTATGGTCGTTACATGATACCATGATATTGTCGCTTTCTCTCGTTTCGTTAAAAAAAAAATATGAAATTGTCAAAGAGAAATTACGATTGAAGAATAAAAATTGTTATTGAGAGAATATGACAAATTGACCGTATTATAAAAAAAAATTTTTTCCTCGATGCCACGAATTACAACTAATGACTTTTACGTATCTTTGCAACGACCGCAACTTGCAGCGGGGAAAAAAAAAACATTTAAAACTGCGGGAAGCATCGCGTTGTAAAACGCCGACCTACCGCAGCTGTTAGCATCGAATTAACGAGCGTTCGCGCTGTTACGTCAGCAGGAGTGGACAGCAACGACAATATGCCCGTTGGATGTTAATAGCAATGTAAATATCAGCCTGCCCTATGCGCCAACACGCACGCGGTCGCACGGGAATATCGCGGCGCGATACGGCCGACTTTACTATGTAAATCTCTTATTGCTGCATTTGCGCTCCGGTTTTGATGCCCGGACTTAATTCCGCGTGGCGAGAACGCCGTTTGCCGACGATTGTACCGCTGTATTATACAAAGTACTGCAGGATTCCCTTATTTCAACGATTACATCTCAAACCTCGAGTTAATTTGTTTTTCTTTCAGTAGAACGATCGACACGTCTTAACCCTTCAGTTATGCGCTATTTTTCATAATGCAAGTCAACGCGGAGATCTTGAGAGATTTCATTTTTAAAAAATCAACTTATAGCTTCTACTTATAGTCGAAATCTCAATGTCTTTTTTTTATTTGTACTTTTGAAGCTTGTATTTTATTATGAAAAATGTGTTAAATGTCGGATTTTTTTAAAAAAACTCACACGATGATTAAATTAATTAATAATTTAATTTAATAAAATAATTATCGCATATTACATCTCTGATGTCGTCGATCGTTAAATTTGAATGCGGCGAAGTTTTTTTTTCTTTCAGTTTCATTTGCAGAATCTGCGCGATTTTTTTATACATTTCATATAGAGAATGTTCTTATTAACCGTAAATGTGCGATCATGTCGTCACAGTAAAATAACAATCTCGACAAATTTGTAATTCAAATTGATGTGATATAGGATAAATTACTGACCCGTCCAGAAGCCTCCTCTCGGCCTCCTTCCAGAGAAAGGAGCGGAAGGGTCCATCTACCTGGTGCGCGCATAAACCACCCCGCCTGGACAATTTCGTGCTATTCCGCCGAGCTAATTTCTCAATTACAGCCGAGTTATTGCCTCGGCATTCTCGCGCCGTTTTCGCAAATGCGTCGCAGGTTTGTCGCTTGGGAATTAATTCACGATTACAAATAATTCTTAGCGATAACGAAATAGTTTCCGTGCGCGAATATAAATGCATTGAATCGAAGTTAAGTTATAATACACGGACGGAAAATGTAGGAGAGATTTCTGTCTTTGTACGCTTTTCAATAGTTTCCGCTCTCTACTTTCGGGCATTGAAGTTTCCCCCTCGTTATTCTACCGAGATTCCACTTGTCGCGCTCGTAAAATTTACTAAAATTGTAGGATAATTAATCGACATTGGTGATGTCGACATTTGTATCTCGTAAAAAGTGGATTTCCAAATGGAGCGACGTTGAATATTAAAATAAAGTGTCATGTATTTAAGCGGCGTAGTAATTAAACATACACAATGTGTTGTAACAAAATTCTCCCCGCCGTTCGTATACGGAATATTGCGAACGGCGAAGTGACGAGTAAATTGTAGGACGCGCCGTGCAAATACAGCACTGCCGATTGCAAGGCACGTCGCGCGACACGAACATACGGAAACATTTTGACGCCCGTTACAAAATTATCCGGACGCGTTGAACGACGATTAATATCGCAAAAATTCCACAATTTTGCAAAAAAGGAGAAACATACATATAGCAATAGCCGACCGGCCGCCGATGCATTCATTATGTACATTTGATGTTTGCGTAATTGCTTTTGCTTTATTATTCCGTGGAGTATCGTATTTCGATTACTCCTGGTAACACGATTTTCGACAATCGCTGCTATTTCGTACATGAAATTTTCGCAGGGGGCTCCTGCCTAGCGTATCACTTTGCCGGATAACGAGTATCATTAATATTCATTTTGATGTTCTTTGGCTGCCCTGTAACAATAAACGCGAAACATTATCCAGTTAGTGCGCGCATGCAATCTTTTTGGAAATTGACGCGACGTGAGAGAAGGGAATTATAATAATGATAAACGACACGACAGAGATTCTCTTTTTCGCGAAAAATCGCCAAATAAATCCTTCTTTTTCCCTTTTCATTCCCAGACGGTAATTAGCGACGCACTGTTATCGTAACAGGTATTCCCCAAAGAAATTACGATTTTATTATTTAAAGTAGACGTTGCTGAGACTAGTAACTTTATGCATTTATGCTAAACGTTTACCGAGAGAGAATCGAGAAGGGAGACGATAGAAATTTGTTCCCGCGCGGGCGAACAGCAAGAAACCCTTAATGCTGAAACTCACAAACAATTTTCGCGTTCGCCACGAAGAAGCAGCGGCGAATTTCGGAGGATGGTGCATGGGAATCCCGAGGCAGATCGATGCTGGATAAAAACAGTAGATCACAGAAACGCGGCGAATTCGCGGGCTAACGGAGAGCTCATAAATAAAAGATATTGCCGACAGAGAGAAGAAAAAGAAGAGAGAGAGAGAGAGAGAGAGAGAGAGAGGGAGGGGGGAACGGACAATTATTCTCGCATAGAATGACGTGCTTCTTGTGTCATCGAATACATTACACCCAGTGTGCATTACACGATGTACGCTTGCACTTCGCGAGAGATTCCACTTAACCCGGAGCCGCGCGAGACTGTCTTTTTTCGCCGGTAGCAAAAACACGCCGCGCGAGTCGACTCGAGGGGGAGACGATACTACCGAACGAGTGCATATTGCGCTAGGAATTATTCTATGCAAATCGCATTATTCCCGCCTCACCGCATTACAACCGACTGTAATGTATTCCGGAGGGGGATTTATGCGGCTTTGCCGAATAATACCTGACTTAACACATTACTACGGGGAGTTGGGCGCGACAATAAGAGACTCGGCGAAGGGGATGAGCGTGCAATCAGTTGTTCTTAGTATTCGAACTACGCGTGATCTCAGGATGAGAAGATGCGATTGTTACACCGATAAAAACGATCGACAAACAATCGCGATATCGATGACAAATATTAGCCTGGAATTATATCAACGCCGGTTTAATTTGAACGCATCTTTACTTCTTCTTCTTAACGTGACTTAATCGGCATCGCAAAAAAATTTTTACGAGAGAGTCGGATAACACGGGGTGACATAAAGGCAAATGTAAATTCATAGCAGGCGACAGATGAAACTGTGCAGTACCGCGCCAACTAGATTAACCGGCTGACGTATAATCTTCTTTACGGCTCGAAGAGTTTAACGATCCGTTGTGTATTGGATAATGGCGATAGCGATGCCATTAAAAGACGCTTGCCGGCTCTCAGTTGACCGTGGATTTGCATAAAATGATTGGAAATCTCCGATGAGAAAGAATGCTCGTTACTCAGCCAGCTGACTTATCGCGCACGGTGTCAAATTTCTTCCGTCAGCCTAATGTACGGTCCTCATCGATGGCGGAGGGACACCGTCGTTTCTGCAACAAGGATCGGATGCGAATAAAAATTGGATGCGATCTCTCTCTCTCTCTCTTTCTCTTTCCCTCCTCTCGTGTATCTACGAAAGCAGGTAATTACTCCAAGTTTATACTCAATTTCTCGCGAGCGAGAGCGACGCGAGATTACGTCCCGGGTTCGCGCGCGCTTCACGCGATATTGTAAACACGCTGATACTTCACCGGGAGTTAACGTCGCGGACATGTACCGCCGCGCGGCAATAAATTACAACGTAGATTAGAATAGTTAATGCCAGCGCCGTTCGAACGCGACGTTACCTAGTAAATCTTGCAATAGTGTTGCGCAACTGCGGGACTAAATGCGGCGGGGCGGCGCGGGGAGGAGCATATCAGACAGGGGCCCGTGTCTAACGCTATTAACAATACATCAAAATCAAACGGAGAAAGTACGGTCAGCCTCTGGAATATTCTCGCGCGCGGAGAATATTTCACGTCGGGAATAACACATCTGTCACTTCGAAGCGCGAACGAGAGGATCTAAATAAAAAAAGAGCGACGCGAGATGGGATTTTTTTTTTTTTTTGCAAGAGCGATCTACGGAACGCGTGAAAAATTATAGACGTCCGAAATGGGGAACCGCAACATTCCCCCCTGACATAAGCTATTTTTCTCGCCGCGTTTTTCTACCGCCCTCCACCGTCCCAACCCCTTTTGTCGCGGACTCTCAGACGATGTAGCCTCCACTTCTGAGTGGCATCTCAAAGTTCCGACGGACGACGAATGAGCTTGGATTTGCCCGGGTCCGCTGTCGCCCACGAACGCGCCAAGTCTTAACCTGAGCCTGCCGAGACAGTCAATTACCGGCGAGTGCTGAAATCAGGGTAAATGCCGGTTCGGGGCGAGAGGGTGGCGGAGTCGTGTGACCTCGCGCGTGAAGGACGATGGATGCTTTCCTCGACGGTGGTGGCGGTTTACCAGTTGAAGGCGCCAGGACCAGGACCGGAATTTTCGAACAAAAGAGCAGCGGTCCTGATTTAGTGGCGCGCATAATTTCGTCCTGGTCATAAATTAATATTTCCCAACTCCCCCCTTTGTCCATTCGTCGAGCTACCTGCCGCGAAAGAAAAGGATCTCTTGATGAATGAAAATCCTTTTATACAAATTCCTATATACGTATTGTGTTAATTTATAAATAAGTTCCGCTGTATTATGCATAATTACTGAACCCACTTCTTCTGAGAAACCAAGTATTATCGTGATATCTAATTATCCGCTGCAAATAGTTAAAGTCATTTACGAATCAATATACTTGTAATGTTATAATTGATTTTTGAACACAGAACTTTAGTATGTTAAGTAAAACAGAATTTATTTATGAATTAATATATATTTTATATAAGTTCCGATGGCGATATATACATATATAATTTAATATATGAAAAATATATAATGTGCGTATGTAATATAAATATGGACACGTCGTAAATTTGACAACACTTGAAATTTACGTGTTTGCGACATTTTGCTCTACATTTCGCGAAAATGTAAAATTTGCTGCGCTGTTTATTAGCATATAAATTATGCGAAAATACATGGTGGTTATCGCTAAAATGTTAATTGAATATTATGAATCGATTAATGTGTAAAAATTGAAATGCAATGTATCTTACATTTTAATCATGGAAAACACCTTTGTTGATTTATTCAAATACACACAAAACATTAATAAATATCATTTGCATAGTACAGATATATAAATTATAGAAAATTCATCGTTTCTTCTCTGAGTTTATCATAATATATATTGACATTATATTTTACTTTGCATTATAAAAGTAAATTTTTACATATAATTCAACATTCAAATAGACATTTTTTCGATAGAAACTCGAATGAATATCGGTTTTTTGCAAATTATTCTCTTCCCCTCTTCTCTTCGTTTTTCTTCTTGGCAGGTTTTTTTAATATTATAATCGCGTACAAATCCTCATGTATTACAACTAAAGTATCGACATCAAAACAAATATCCTTTTTGCATCGATTCTGCTCTCAATGAGAGAATTTCATTTTATTGTTTCGATGATTACGTTGCTTTAATGATTAGCAAATGAGAATAATTTCCATAATAATCAACGCTAATTTATAGTAATTACAACACAGGAAAGCGTTCAAATTATCAAATAAATATCATTTATTTAGCATAGTTAGTTGCTATTGTTTCCTCCATATTTATTAATCCCATTTTCCATATTTTTGTTACAGGTTTTTGGATTGGATTGCGCCGTATTAGACTGCACAATTTCTAAGGTAAGATTTTATAAAATCAAATCTACGAGAATTTGATTTACATTCTGCGCGATTGTATCGAACGAAATCAAGACACATGCGTACGCGGGGAAAAAGAATCAGTCGCGCGAACGTTCTAAATGTAAAAGTGGGAATCGAAAATTTAAGGTCGGCGAAACTGCATCGCCGGACGATGTATGACAATGCAAAGCTCTCACGAACGTTAAAATTAAACAGTCCGCTAACAGCTTCGGAGCGTTTCCATCAATTTAGGCTGAATCCTTTTTTTTTTCTATTCAAAACGAACGTCGTTGCGAGCTCGGCTCAACTCGCAGAAATTTAAATGTATGTCGGCGGATGTACGCAAATGTATGTTTCTACGTGTACGCGAAGCTTATCTACGGATTAAGGCTTGAGCCCGAAATAGGAAAAAAAAATTATATCGATCGACTATTCGGTCGCCGCCGTCGCCCGTGAATTAAACGACTTCGACTCGTTGCGAGCGGAGTAAAAGCGCAGAATAATTAATCATTCGAAAATTTGCGATTTGCACTCGGCGTGTATACCACAATGATTATTACGAAGGCATTAATAATAATAGTAATTACGATTTTATGGGTACTTATGAGAATAATAATAAGTATTACGCGATAATCACCCACATTTGAGAAAAATATAGTTGCGTTGTAAAAATTTAATGAAAATATGAAGCCCCTATTTCGGAATTTAATAACATGGAAAATTGCGACTCTACACATGTAAAATGCGATAAATTTGTAACAACGATTGCAGTGCACATGGCACAAATTAGTTTTTTCAACCGGGGATCATTTTGACGTTACGTTATTTGTTCGATACATTTATCGGGAAAAATGCTAAACGAGAGTAAACGCGATTTTCTAAACTCTGATCCGCGAATCTTTTTTTTGCAGAGTGGGAGCGACGATGCACGTATGTGTGTGTGTGTATTTCATGCGACCGTTGTAAATAACTGTATCGCGCGACACAAAAAGTTTAGTTTTATACAACCCTGGAAAATTGGTCGACATGAAATATCGGTGTCAAATAAATGGAATATTCTATATGTCGTTTGACGCGGCAAAATTGGAGATAATAAAATGCTGCGGAAAAGAGAGATGATGCAGGTCTGGGATGGGCCGAGGATGTTGCCGCGCTTAATCAACATTGATCAGCCCTGCCTAGCCCCGGTTTTATGATAACGCGAGTTTGCGTTAATCCGATCCATAATTGACGGGATAATCGGCGATGCGCGGCTGCGACAGAATTCGATTGTCAAAGTATGCGGGCAATAATTAATTAATAATGAAGAGATCTCGGTGGCGAATTCGATCGCAAATAATGGACGATCGTTCCGAGCGAGAGAGAAGTCCAATTAAAGATTAGGAATATTATCGTGTAGAATGCCGTTCGATGGTAACGAGATCCAGAATAGTTGAGTTGGCACAAACGTCATTAAAACACGATTGCACGCGATTCTTTCGCCGCGCGACGGGAGGTCGTCACAGAATTATTTGCAGATTTTGCGGACAGCCGGTGGACGGCGGACGAGACAAACTCGTTTACTCGATATTACGGCTTCCTGTATGCAGGCAGCTAGTTGTGCGGTCGGCTGAATTCGCATCATGAAAATATCACGTGACGTCTGAGCCGCATTTGCATAACGCGCCCGCCGACACGTTAGTCTCGAGGATCAACAATTATCATATCGAGCGATCAGAAAATGGCCCTTTGTCTAGCCACATTGGCGGAAGAACGCGTTTTGCCAAAATATCCCGCCATAAAGAAGAAGAAACACTCGTTAGAAGAAAGAATATTTTTTCTTTATAATAACAAAAGAGTCGCGTGGGGAATAATTCTCGATTATTATAAAAAGTATCGTCGCGTATTTACGTCAAGAGGTACTATGAGATATTTGAAATTCCATAGAGGTAGAGTCACCCTTAAATACAAAATTTCCTCTTCCAATTTCCGTCAAAGAGGTCTCGTTTAGCGGAGTGTCCGTACTTTTCTTCTATTTCTTCTCCGTCGAGCTAGAGGCGCGTTTGGTGTGAGCCGTCACGTTCGTCGCGGTGGCAATTTGTCGGGCGACAGAACGTCAGGTCGAGCCACTGAAATTTTTAATTTCTTACGGGACGAGGGACTGGTTCATTTGTTCTGGGACAATTATATCTTGAGAATAAGGCGCCCGGGTGACGCTATGGCACAAAAGCGAGAACGAAAGGGAAAGAGACAGGGTCATCCTGCGTCTCGCCGAAGTATGAAGTCGCTAAATGTAAAGCAGCTCGCTCTAGATCTTTTAACGTAAACTTTATTTCAGCCCGTTGTGGTATTACGGATTCTCCCTGAATTTACTTGTGAAATTTGTTTAAAATTATCCTTCTGTCGTCGCGCTATTTTTCATAACACGAGTCGACACGTGAGTTCTTGAGATATTCAAATTAAAAAAAATTAATTCATATTTTTTCGAAATAATATTTATTCAAATTTTTAAAATTCAAAAATTTGAGAAATTCGTACATTATTATGAAAAATATGCATTTTACTAAATGTCGGACTTGTAAGTCTCCGTGCGACGATTGGAAGGTTAATCTTACACAGAGCAAACATTAATTTCAAATCTACAATAATATTTTCATATACAAGCAAGAATATAAAATCTTATTTAAAGAATATGATAATCTTAAACAGAAACATTTCTTTATGTGAGCAAATTGTCTGTTTAAGATTATCAAATTTTTTTAAAGAAGATTTCATATTCTTGCTTATATACGAGAATATTATTATAGATTCGAAAATGTTCCTTCTGTGTACAATTAGCATAAATATAGCTGACGACGAGTCATCCCTTCTCGCCGCGAATTAGACTAGAAAGTAATTAACGCGTCTCCTTCCCATAATTTACTCCCTGTAAGTAATTCTGATTTTCTCACCGCGATACAATTAGATGATTGTATATCCAATTAACACGCGACAAGCGCTCGAAACGCACGTGAAAACTTCATTAGCGTGCGTAATCAGAAGCTACTTATGAAATGGCGAAGTTGTTGCGCGTTGTTGCGCCAACACTTTCCCGCGGCTGTTATTTCGTTCCGCGTGTCGCCGGTTATATTCGCCGCGGGAGTGATACGCGCGCAAGCCTCCCGGACGCTTTCGCGATTGTCGGGGTCCATTTACATCCCAGACACCGGATCGCGCGAGTGTCGAAGTGCCGCAACGAACGTGCACCCGGGAACCATCGGGTCTCGTGGTGGTAATTCGCTTTCGACGCCCGTCAGCTTCGTACCGCCTGCTTGCCTGCTGACGCCGTCGTTACCGCGGCTGCGGAACGCGCGTTGACTTTGTTGCACCGGGCTCCGCTTCCGCATTCAGTAGTAGTGCCATGTAAACGATCAGACGACGGAGCTAGTCCCGTGGAGAAATACATTTTGAAGGGTTATTACGACGAAAATATTTCGAGCTCGCGTTTGCGCGTTGATTTTTTTTTTTTTCCATTCTTAGCCAATCATTCCTTGTGAGAAATTGAGAAAATTCATTTAATTATTTTGTTTGAGAAGAAATAACAAATCTAATATTAATTCTAAAAAAACGAAAGTTTATCCTTGTTTTGAGAGCAGAAAATGAAAGATATGTAATTCATTATTCGTCGTTTCTTCTCTTTTAAATTTCTGGCTTTTTTAAAAGAATAATTTCAATCGCGCGGTTTTAATAAAGCGAGAGAAGAAAGAAGAAAATTGAACTTCATTTTCTCTCGATTTGATGAAAAACCAGAAGAAAAATTCTCCGTTCGAGAAAATCAGGAACGTTCTCTCGGAGGCATAAAAAAAATTTGGCGTAAAGTAACGACAGTGAGTCGAGTCGCGTAAATGCCTGTTTAATCCGAGAGAAAAAAATATCATCGGGCAAATTCGTTTCGGCGCGGCGGTAACGGCCGGCCCGGAATCCCTCCGAAAATGCAAGGAACAGTGCATTCGGGATGTTCGTTATGCATTTGATTCGTAAACGCGTGAAATATTCTGTAGGAGCCACGACTTTGTTTACATACTCGATGCTCGCTGCCCGGCGCTCGCTGTTTTTGGCGCGTTTTCTGCGCAAGGTCGCCGCGTTACCGTTTGCACGCAGTCTCGCGCGGCTAGCTCGCGCGGAGGGTCGCTCCGTGCGAGTAGCTCCGTCCGTCTGAATGTCCCGTGCGATCGTTGAACAACTAACGAATCCCGCGGCCCGGTAAGCCGGCTTCTCCGATGGATGACTTTCGATGATCGCGAACGGCGCGACGGCGCGTCAAGTGTGTGCGCGCGCCGCTTTTGCCGACTATCTCGCGCGATCTCGAAGCCAAGAACCGAAAGCGTCATACATAAAGAATGAGAATTGCTAGGCTAGCGCCGCTACAATGTGCACGAACGAATAATTATTCCTATAACGATGCTCGAGCGCGATCGCATCTCGCGTTTTATAGCTTCCGTTTTATAACTTGGCGCAAGGTAATTTTATAGGTTATGCAACTTAATTCTTTACGAGTCGATGCGTCGAGTCTTGAGATATCCCGATATAACAGATCAATTTATATCCTTTGGAAAAATAATGTTAATTTAGATTCTCAAAATTCAGACGGCAAGGTATTTGTATTTTATTGCGAAAAAATATGTTTTACTGAGCATTAGATTCATAAAGATCCCCCGTGATAATTAGCCAGTTGACGAAATCCGTCGATTCGTCTTCGGAGGAAGAACGCGAGTTCGAATAACAGAAAACTGCGCATACACGCGTGATGTGTCAATTCTTTAATAATGAAATCGCGCGTGTACGGTTAATGCCGGGCGAGAGTCGCGTGAAATATTGTGTGATGGTCAGATTCGGATGATTAGCGCGGGCGCGATCGTAATTAACCGCGTTGTCGCGTGTGTGAATGCGACGAATCGCGTGTGTGAGTGCAACACCGGGCGCTAATCGGAAAGGAGGCATCGGGCGACGGCGGAGCAACCCAGGGTGGATTATTATAGATATTTCATTATTTACTACTGCATCCGTCGCGCCCCGAATCGGTCGTTTATAATCATTTCGCGTGCGGGCGAAAATTCCCACTTCTTTTTAATTTTAGTTATTTTTGTCACTATAATTTAGTATTATTATTTTATAGATCGATGGTTACCACGTCGTTTACAACTCCGCTGTTGCGCGTCGTCTCGGTAAGTGATGTATCATGCTTTATTTTAATGTAAAATAATGGATCCATGGAACTGCTATCAGAGTTATGCGAAATATATGTATATGTGGCATATATCAAGCTAAGATTTAAAATAAAAGTATTATAAATATAAATATAACGTTTCACCATTACGTCAAAGTGGACGAACTGAAACAAATTAATTGTAATATTTAATCCTGGATGAGCACGACGTACTTATCTGTCGCTCTATTGTACATGCAAAAAAAATGCGAAAATATGCGTATGCAAAAACTCGAACTTATTCACTATGTCCAAACATTCGTTGACGCATTCTGATGTGGATCGGAAGATGTTTATGCATTATATGTATGTGAAAACAAATTCTATTAATATTAATAGAATTAGAGAAAAAGATTGTTAATAGGATATTATTTTACTTTTTCTTTTTTCCTCTTTCCAAATATTTTTTCGATAAAATGTGAGAATCTCGTTCGGCATTTTTCCGGGATTAAATTTTGTTAAAACTGATGCAAGAAAGTAATAGATTTTTTTTTAATTTACAATACACGCATGTACACGCATAAATAAAAAAAAAACAAATATTTCGGCAAATGTTTTACATTGATATACACATATACATATTTTATATGATATTTTCGAATTTAATTTATCAAACAAAAGAAACATTTTAACGAGACTTATTTATTTTTATAATGTGCGAATTTTAATGTAATATTTCATCCTTCACACATATTTATCGACAACTTGATGACACGACTGTCAAAACTGTTTGTTTCTCCCTTGCATGCGAGAGTTTCCACTTTACCGAAATTCACTCCTTTCGAAAGAAAACAAACTGTCCCGTATATGGCACATCGTCAATTTTCGAAACTCCGCAGTCGTGAATGATTGCGCGAATATGTTGCGTGGAAAATGAAATTTACAACTAGGAGAGATCCTTTAGTTATCAGTCTTTTAAGAACTTTTCCGATATCAGGCGCTTGATCTTAGGGGAAGCTCCTTAACTAACTCGATATGTTGTCACGTACGAATGTAATTATCGAACAAACTTAAGTCGTTGTATTAACTTGAGCCGTTCAGGGCTGGAAACTGCTAATGGGAATGTCATTAACATCGCACTCATCGACCCGTAAATTCGTAAAAACTTTTGCAGACGGTAATACGATCGTGAAAGCAAGCACGATGTGTAATCCGTTTAAAAGCTCCGGCAAAAAATATATATATATATAACATGTCGCTCGCATAAAATTGTTAAATGCTAAAACATCGGTAAAAGCGGCCGGTATCCTTTAATTTAAAAAAAAAAAGAGTATGACGTATCTATCGATAAAAAGTATATCCGGGACGTTATTTAAACAATCGATAACGAAGCACCTAAATGCGACGCCGACTCGGTTTTAAGTTTTCTCGCGTAAAACCTCGTTGCCGGAGCCGTGCTTTGGAGCACGGTGTGTGAAAAAGCCTCGCGCGGCGATAATAGCGCCGATAAAGCCGCAGTGCAGTTTACGCAGGTATTAAGCCTCATCTACAATAGACGCAAAGGCTGTGTCGCACGTCGTAAGTACCAATGTCGCAGAAAAATTTTGAGTCGTAAGGCTGTCGCAGTCGCAAGAGCCCTTGTCGCACGGAGTTGAACCAACTTCAACTTTCTGCGACTGCGAC
>VBVQ01000230.1:0-12040 GCA_011636635.1 Tetramorium simillimum | reverse complement strand
TGGAGCACGGTGTGTGAAAAAGCCTCGCGCGGCGATAATAGCGCCGATAAAGCCGCAGTGCAGTTTACGCAGGTATTACAGATAATCTCTACTCGCGACAAGAAGCCGGGGCGCGGCGGGCGCGACGGGGGCCGTTTATCGTCACGCGTAAAACCGCGATGCATCACGTCGAACCGACGTATGCATCTCGCATCTGCGCACACTTGTCTTTTTGCTCGTCGTCGTATGTCGCGCGAAGTTTCGAGCGCGCGGGTAAACACGAATGAATCATCGGCGGTGCCCGATGGATCGACAGCGCGCGGAGCACCAGGCGGCCCGGCCCTTTTCCCGTGGCCCTTCCTAGCGGCGGTCGAGTCGACGCGGAGCGGGTTTTTCGGCGGAATTTTCGCGGAATTCGCCAACTGTTGACGAGCTTACGACACGCGACGAGATTTCGCGTCCCGAGCGAAAGGGAATGTTTAACGAGAGGGGCGTTTGACGCTTTTATTCATTTCCACGGTGCGGACGTCGAGCTCGAGAGACGGCGACGACGACGGCCGATGGGCGACGACGGCCCTCGGCAAGGTCTGAAAGTGGCGGCGCACTTTCTGCGGCACGTACGTGTCTTAAAATAGCGCTTTTGCGCTTCTACGTAAAGAAACTTTAGATTCAACCGTCAATCCTCCGGAAATTCCCGGTTCCTTCGCAGGTATTTGCAGTACGCGCCGGAACGACGGGCGCGGAGTGGGATTTATGGTTACGACAAATTTGACAGGTACTTCGGAATTCGCGACACGCCGAGCGGAAGTGCCATTAAATCCGGATAACGTTGTATGCCTAACGATAATACGATTAAAAAAATCGCCCCGATTTTTAAAAATATGCGCTGTTCGTGAAAACGGACTAATCTAGTTGATGTTTAATATTATATAACGTGTTGGCTACCTAACAAGTTTTATATCTTGTCGAGTACAATAAAAATTTTCGCTATCACGCGAGCATACGTGATAAAATATAGTGCAATATGCATAATAAATAAGATTATAATTTCATGAATATATGCATTTTTTATATTATTTGACTATGTAATTTAAATTTTTATATCAAATGGCATTTATTTTTTATAAGCGTTTCAAAAATGTTTCGATAACGTCGATGAGATGAAAATACTGAAGAGTTTAGACGCAGCGCCGGTCCCGAACGATTGCCTTATCAACGTACGAATGATCTGTTATTCCATGTTACTTGCTAAGCGGCTCATTTGCCGATCGTTTAGGTATTAACTTGTACACAAAACCCGCTTACGCCCGCCTTAATGTTCTATTCGATTTAGCGACCGATACCGGCCCCGAAGGGATCGAAGTTAGTAACTTGCACGTTATACCTTCGTCCTTTGCAACATTACACGGGGAACAACGAAACGAAATTGATCGGAGTTTACTACTGTCGTAACCTCCTTACAGCTCCATTGAGCGTGGCCCGCTCGGGAGGTTCTTTCCATCGTAAATATCTGGCGCCGACGTGACGCCCAGGAGCAACTCTCCCTAACTCCGAGCAAAGCGTAGCGTTTCTATTTTAGAGCGTACCGGGACTCTATGGGAATTGGGACTTCGGGGGCTGCCAGACGCATCAACGTGCCATGTTGTTAGGCAGAAATCCCGGCTCCTGCGTTTCGTACGGCCTCGCGATAATGACTTCGGCATATGCGGCACCCGCAGTATACCTCGTACGTACATAGGGCATAGATTTCCACAGTTAAGTGAAAGCGTGGCCGACCAACAGCTTTATACAAGTGCAGAATAATGTAGCCGATAAAACGCTTTTGCGGATTCCGCGGGAAAACGTATCCGCTTTCCTCGCGGTAGCGCGATAACACACTCGACTACTCGATTCCGGTCGGATTTCAAAATTAATTTTAGGAAATAATCTACGCTCGCCGTTCAATTGTTCTTGACTGTATTTGTACGAACTTGTATTTTAGTTCCCTTTTTGCCATTTAGATATTCCGATTGGGTGGGTATTTAAAAAAATGTCTGAATGGCACTGATTTTAAACGCGAATATCCATTTCGAAGTTTTAAATTTCGTAACTGTGAAGGACGTGCTACTTTCAATCAACGAAACGGTGTAAAAATGTTAAAATTTGAAGGGAGCATCGAATTCGGAGTGCGGAGTGTTTGAAGAAAAAGCACATTGCGTTGTTTGATGTGACCGGACTGTGATATATTTAAAAGACGACCCGACCAGTTTCTCTCTGCGATTAAATATTTCCGCGATACAATCCAATTTTTCCCAGGGGCGTGTCCGACACGGCGTCGGTCGGTTCGCCGTTGCATAACGTAGTGCAATTACTTTAAACGGTTTGGCGAGCGGAGCAAAGAGAGAGGAGAAAATAAGAGAGAGAGACAGAGAGAAAGAGAGAGAGAGCGATCTCTGCGAGGTTGTACGTGCCGGAGAGTACCTACGAACTATTAGGCGGCACCTACGCGCTTGCGATTTAGTTCACCTCGGATAAATTCCGACGGCACAGCGACGGTACAGTTGCCCGAAGCCTCCGGGAGCTTCTAAGCGTGTCGCCCGTTTACGCGATAAAATCGGCGGAAAAAGTTATGCGCTGGCCGTTCCAGTTCGTTCCGCAACCACTACTTCGGAGGCCGCCCGGAGTCGGCGCGCAACGGCTTATCGTTTCTCCTCGCTGATTGTGAGTGCCGGTCGTTGGTCCCTCGCACGAATTCCGGCTAATCGCGCCGCGGCGATTCCGGACGGCACGATTAGCCGATTCCAGGAAAGATCCCGGATTATATTGCATGACTCGAGCCGCACGGCGAGTCGGTTCTCGAAGCGCGCGGAATGCGAGGAAACGCGAATGCGCGTGTCCTCTAAGTAGTGGCGAATCCCAATAGGAGGTGTGTCTGGGAATAACGCTCGTGATATCGCGGCACAACGGACCCGGGGATTCATCGGGAGACTTGACGATACGGCGAATCCGTATAGAAGGTATTTGGACTTCCTCGAGCGTGAGGTCCAATACAATACACAGACACCGAGAGTGATCTGGCAAGTTCTCGGGGAAGTTGTCGCGGAATTAGACGTAGGTGTTCCAGTGTGATGCGCCCGACAAATCGAATGATCGGACGGGGGTGAAAGGAAGGCGACGCTGTGCCGATTTTACGTAGCTCTACAATGTGCTGTCGAGAAATTGCTTGAGAATTTATTCGATATCGCAACGGAATAAAAACGAATGATAGTTTGCATCCAAATTTCACAACGTCGTTAATACTTATCCGATAACACGCCGCGTTAACGTTTCAATTCGCCCACGCAAACCGCGCGATTAGAATGGTGACCGGAGGATCCCGGATCGATTTCGGATTGAGTAATGCCGAATCGGATTTTCCAATATTCATGGATGCGACCAGCAAGGTGGGAATGGGGGAAGGTATGTGCGAATGTCATCAACGTGCCGATCGGCGGACCATACAAAATGGAAAAATTGCGAACGCGGGAAAAGCACTTCCGCTTCTGTACCTTTTTATGTGATGGCTCTGCGTCATCTACAACCACCGGACAGCGGCGGTTTGAATTTCGGTGGGATAGGCGATTTTGCGCGAGCGATAACGTTTGTACAATAACAGGCTGAAACAAGACGCGCGTGGTGACTAATGTTTTGTTAAAATTTTGGGATGCATGTATATTGCGCGACATTTTTCCCCGCGGTGCGAGAGATGCTACTTCCGTCGGAATATTGGATTTTACATGATAACATTGCGATGTGAAGGAAAATTTTCTGGTCGCACAAATTCTTTGGTTGTCATCGGTGAAGAAAACTATTGTGACAAATGAATCGTAAAGATTTTATCGTAAGCTCGTAACTTGGAAATTATTAATGGGAATAGTGGGTCAACTAATCGAGCTACAATTTACATGTTGCATTAATATAATTTTATTTACTAAGAAATAAAAAATCTGATGTCTTCTTGATCCCTTTTTGTTGTTCTTTTAAATTTATTTTTATTTAATTTTATCACTCATTTTAACAATTTCGCGGACTCGATTTATTATTTTTGGATAGGCAACGCGGTAGAAATTTAAATTAATTTTTTGTACTGGCGAAGAGTAAGTCAAGTCGAAACATTTACATGTCTATTCCTTAGGGAATAAAGTTACATTAATAAATCATTCTAGTTAGCTCGATTAGTTGAGCCATTAATTTAAATTAAATAATGAGCATTCCATCTCAGTATTTTTAGAAAAGGTTAATTATGTTAATCCTTCTTGAAAAGCTTTCAAAAAAGATTAATAGAAATTATTTAAAAAAAAATCTGTTGATAAAACGGCGTCAATATCCTAACGTTGGTTATCGATGCTGACTGGATCATTTTCCCCGGGATATCTCGGCGTGGCGAGGCGCACGGTCCCTCGGCATCCATAAAACAAACATGGAATAATATCGCTATACCCCTCGGAGGTCTCAGTGGATACCGACGAGCTCTCGTCGCAGCGGCGCGCGAAATTACGAGCTGCTCGAGAAGAAATACGTCCGTGGGGCTATGCACGCCGGGGCGCTTAAGTGGCGACGGCACTCCGCGCGGCGGACATCATGGGGCGCGCTTCCACACCCCCCGGGGGGCGTGCGGCGCCGTAAATAAAGCCGGCATCGCTCGCAATATCCTCGCATACAGATCACCGGCCACGACTAATGCGCCGCCTCGTTAGATATAAGCCGAGTCGTTTGCAGATTACCCGCTTTCTTTGTTGGCGCAGCCGTAAAGAAAGACGGCACGGAGGGTGGTTGAAGGGGGAGGGGAGGGGAGGAAGGGGAGCAAAAAGGAGAGGCGCACGTGGAAGGGTAAGGAAGAAACGCGGCGGAGGAAAGCGGTGGATTCTGCAGACGGAAAGGAACACTCCGTTAAGCTAGGTCCACATCCTTCACCGCGGCAATAAAGACGGCTGTCGCGAATAACGGCCGCGGGCTTCTGCTGCCGCGCTTCGAAATGAATGCTCCTTTATACGGGTACATTCCAGGGGGCTAATGATAATTTTTGGGAGATTTCAGGATTAGAATGTTTCAGAGGGGGACTCTCGGGACTCTCATTATCAATCAAGAAGAAAAAAATGATACAAATGTCGAAAGAGAAATGCTCTTCATTATTTTGCGTAGCTCGGTAGAGAGATTGGTACATTTTGTGTACTTTGAAAAAAATTGGCGGGTATTTTTTTAAGAAACAGTCATTTATCTCGCGAAGTTTGTTGACAGATTGGCGTTGGCAATCTCATGATTAAGCTTCCGTCGCGTCGTTCGCTTTTCAATGTAAAATACATAATTACTTAAGTCCCGCAATCAAGAGATGTAATCAAGAGATTTCTGGCCATGTATCTCTTTTCTCTCTCTCTCTCTCTCTCTCTCTCTCTCTCTCTATTCTCCTCGCTCTTCCTCCAACGGTAGATTTTATGCATGATACTTGCTTACAATATCGTAATTCTCCAAGCGAGTCGACGGGGATATCCTATATATTGTATCTTGTATCCTGTATCTATCACACAACTCACATGCATGCGGATGTATGCGACAGTCGCTGTACACGCTCTCGCACGGCATAGCGCGTCTATCTGAGAAATTTACGCGGAAATTTCTAGCTGACGCTGTTCTCTTTGAAGTGCTTGGACTTAAAGTTGCCTGAACTAAACACTGTACGTCTGTACGGCGACTACGCGCGACGCAGGATGGTTGAAGTTTTAACTTTTTCATCTTTCTTAGAGGAGGGAGCGCGCTCCAGTGCGCGGCTAGCGCTTTTACGTGAATTTAAGAGCAGAGTCGGTGAATTTATTCTTTTTCCGCATCTCTTTCTCTGTCTCATCATTAAAAGTGCAATATTTAGCTTATCTCTATCTTGAAAAGCCGTTTTCCTTTTCCTGGCGGTACTCTTCGGTAAGAAGCAAGATGACAAATTGATTAACTCCACTGTTTGTCGTATTTATGTATTTTATAATTTTTCTTATGATTTTGTAATCTCGTTAAAAATTTAATTCGCTCAACAAGGCGCTCTTTTCTGCTTACCGTTATAGACAGAAATTACTCGATTTTATATTTGAGTAATTCAGGCAACAGTATTAAATTTATTGCGCATGAATAATATTACGAGCGACCGAGGTCTTTACTTGATTAAAGCTTTGATACTCTCTTCGGGAATCTGTTGAAGTTACGGCTTCAATATAAACGTCTAGAAAGTGCAGTTCTGTGTCGCGCCGTCAAGTAACTATTAATTGACGAGTATACGTGCTGTGAATTTTCGACGGAGTTTTAACGTGACACAAATCCGATATCGGAGCTATCGGGCGCAGACAAAGCCTGAGTGACGCAATATCTGCTCCGACGATATTACTGATCTTTAAACATTCATACAGATAGATTTCGGTGACTTATCTAATATCGTTGTTTTTTCCGTTTTGTCGGCTCTCGAATTAATTCTTTTCGCGTATTTTTCTTTCTATACATTTTTCCCTTATCAGATCATCCGAGGTAAAAAGGAAGAAAGCTATGTTTTCATGCTCCGCTCTTATTTTCTCCATCCGAGTATCTTTTCGTCGGTTCCACATGACATCCGGTCTTTCCATTCGCGGGGAACAATCTCAGTGGCCGTGATCAAAATCCTCTGACCTGCTACGACAGCAGACCAACTCGTGTCCCTTATCCCCGGCACTGTCTCACCGAATCAGCGACAAAGCCGTTACCCGCCACGGTTGTAGCAGCAGCAGCAGCAGCAGCAGCAGTAGTAGCAGTAGCAGCAGTAGCAGCAGTAGCAGCAGGAGTAGTAGCGTGCCATCGGATATCGGTCGGCGAACAAACGACGGAGGCCTCGCGAGACCGCAAGGCTGGCGGTATCTCAATATATATCCGTTGCGTATGGCCGGGGTATATACGGGCATACGTTTGTTCGCTCGCTCGCTCTACCGGACTTTCCTAACAAAGCCCCGGAGCTCCTTCCGTCCCGGCTACGTGGCCAAAGCCGGTATTTGGGATTTCCGTTCCGTTTCGTCGTATACCGTTCACTTCCACCTCCGTTGCCTCGAGCCTGTCCTGTTCTCCGTTGGCGGTTAGTTGCGGACACGTCACCGCTCCGGGCATGAAACCTGGCGGAACGAGATGAGACGGAACCGCGCGGAGAAAGAGGGAAGAGAACGAACGGGCACAGACACGGAACTTCGTGTCAGTTTCGGAAGCGGGGCGGACCGCTGTCGCCGATCGCCCGCCCGCGGGCGATATTAAGCGAGAACTTCGGCCGAATTTATGTCGGCGCGCGTGCTCGATGCGCTCTCATTACATCGTATCGGCCGGCGAGCACGGGCGCCGGAAACACCGGCAAACTGCGTCCCGATTACATCGTAGCAGGATATGGATCGCAGCGGACCTGCCCGCGAACGCGTTTTGGCGGATTTCGCGGCTGAACAGCTCCCATCGTTGACGGCGGAGGCGCGACAGAGGGAGAAGGATAGAGAGAGAGAGAGAACAGACGGGTCCGAACATCGGCTACAAATGATTTGGAAATTACGACCTTCGGTGAGAGGCGAGAGAGTGGCGTGGGGGCCACGATTCTCCATCCTCCATCCCCCGCCGAATTCTCCCCGCGGTCGTTACGCCGGGATTTTCGGTCCCGATTACATCGTTTCGGCGTTTCCAACCCGGGGCTGCTCATTCGCTCGCTCGCTCGCTCGCTCGCTCCGCTCCGCTCCGCTCCGGCAGAGAACTTTGTTCCCCCGCTACGTTACGACCGGTGATGAATCAAAAATGAACAGACGACGTAAGTCCCGACGCCCGCAGGCGATATCGACCGAAAACTTCAGCGGCGAATTTACGCTCGCATACTTGATGGCGCCTTTACATCATCAGCGGCACTGCCGCCCACACGGCGACAAAGTTACGCGCCGCTGCCGACCGGGGCTCCAGCGTTAATGATGCGCAATCACGTTCTGGACACGCGTTCGGCAAAAGCGTTCACGTGTAACGTTACACGATGCGCGCAATTAGGGTGATTTGCGATGCGGGAGTATGCTTTGCAACCGATGTGTGTAACATTGATTTTAATGATTTACCGTCGATAGCGCCGAACGTTGCCCGCGCGTTCGCGTCCCCGCGAATTTAACGGTCGCATATTTATCGTATGAAAGTAAAGTACGATTGCGGTAGTTTGAAACGCGTTTCAACGTATGTATCTTCGTTCGCGCGTCCCTTGATTCTCCGGGAATTCGTTCGAGGGTGAATCTAGAACGGATTGAACGCGGAGGACGCGACGGGGTGGAAATGGAAATCTGCGGGGTGCCGGTACAGCAGTGCCGCCCCGACGACGTGCTACCCCATAGCGCGGAATTAAGCGCCAACTTCGCCGATGAATTTACGTCCGCGCGGGGTTTGATGGCGTCATTACGTCACGGCGCGACAGCGGAGGAACGAGGTCGTAGAAACAACCTTGACAAATTACATATCCATATTACATAGCCGGCGGCGCGATAGCGTTACGCTCGTCACGAGGATGGATCGTAACAGTCGGACGGCTCTCACTCGGGAATACGCGTCGCTTCGTAAAATATTTCAGATCATTCTTTTCGGGCGACGTGGCAATAATCGATTCGATTAGGCGCCCGCGAGACGGCCGCGAAATTATTTCGGATTTAATTGTCGGAGGTTTTCCTGAATTTGCGGACATGACTATTCAGCGGAATCGAGTTAGAAGTTGGGATTTTCTGACTGAGAACATATCGAGAGATGTATGAGTGTAACATATTTTACATTGTTATCCGGAAAGTACGTGGAATCGAGAACGTTCACGGAATGTAACGATCGTAGTTTAAGCTCACTCCTGCTGGTTTAATGTTAAGAAAATTAAAATTATGACGGGTAGACTGTCAGTAAATATTAGGACAATATTTGGCTGGCGAAAATATTTCTCGAGAGTAAATTAGCAGTACTCCTTATCACGCGTTCGCTAAGATAACACATTGCAGCACAATACGGCGCACGGCGGAACGTGTACACAATATTCCAGAGAACACTCTTTTCTCTTTCTCTCTCGCTCTCGTTCTCACGAATGCGCTTTTCCCCCATAAGAATACAGTTGCAGTGCGGAATAAAAGTCGCGCCGTGTTACCGCGTCCGTTGTGCCGCTTTCAAGTGTTTTACTCGTTAAACTTGCTATCTCGCGCAGTTGCCCCAAGAATTTTTGACCGCGCAATAATCTCGTTACTTGAAAATTCGGTGGGAATATGAAAGTATGACGGCAAATATTGCATATTACAGCGCGCATGATTTTTGAAATGGCAAAAAGCGCAGATATTATGTTCTACTTTATAATAACGTTATATGTGTACGCTAGAAAATATCGCGTTGCAAACGAGTATTTTTTTTTTGTTTTTCAAAAAGCAAACGTATAAAATATTACGTAGAAAATATTGAAAGGTAAAATCTACCTAGAGGACACATCTGCACTTTGATAATTAAAAAAAGATTTATGAAATATCGTGATCGCTATCGGAGAGGATCATGGCTAATCCTCTTTAACGTGCTAGAAAATTGAAGCCGCGTTTCGGCTTTGAACTAGTTTCGCTAGTTAAAACTTTGTAATCCGGCATCCCGTAATGGAGTATATGTTTAGCCGCGTGGACGTACATGCATTAGACGATATATGATTTCGCATTATATATTCCGTACGCCCGGTATACACGCATATTTATGCGTAAACCGTGCAGAAAACCCAAAAGCGGTCAACTCGCCGTAATACTCCCGATTGCGCGCTAGCGAGTCGCTTTCAATTTTAATTATTCGCGGTAATCCGAACGTGCGCGAATCTTTGCCGAAGCGTTTTCGTCATTTCCTTTTCGGCTAATTACCCGTCGAATGAAAACGGAAACCGGGGGGGATCGCCGTGATTAAGTGCGTACGTAAATCGCATCTCTAATAGTATAAACTGCTTTCGCGCAGTTCGAGATTAAACGGGCAGCGTGCTGCGCTTACCTAGTTGATGGCATCATTATATCATGGTACAACAACGAGACTAGATCATAGGAGCAATCTCGACATGGCGCGGCTCTATTACGCGTCGTGTACGCACTTTCGGCAATTCCGGCGTAAAACGAAATTTCATAGCCGTATTATCTCCGCGCCGGAGAATCGGACATTACATGCCAGTTCAATAAGTCGCGCGTGCAATAATCGCGATCTATTTTTTTGCCCAGTGCGCATGAAAATCGATGGACAAACGTGCAAAAAAATATTTTTCTCTTAACAAGCGATATGTTCACCGCTATGTTATATATGTATACCCGGCGGGCGTGATCGTGACGAAAAACCAGGCCGACGCGAAACCCCGGTAAAAAAAAAGGGATGGGGGGGGGATAGAAAGAGAGAGAAAAAAAGAAAGATCGCTGAAAATTTCACTCTGATTGCGCCGACCGTAATAGTGTTATTACTTTCAAAGTACATTTCCTCACAAACAGAGAATTGCATTCATTATCAAGTTTATTTTGTACAGCAGTTTTTTAATGCGGCGGCCAAAGTTTGCGCAACTTTCCGGGGGATCTCCAAGTTTTAACAATTGTATTACGTATTGCCTCCGCAATGATTATGAAAGAGATTGACCTGCCCACCGCGCGGAAAGTCAATTCTACCGAAATTACGGCGGGGCGACGCGACGTAACGAAACGCGATGCCGAGTGCACGTCCGGGACGCGCGAGTCGGCGAGAAATGGTGAAAGAGAAGTTGCAGTTTTCAGTAGTTTAGGGGGGAAAAATGATTAATAGCCCTCTTTTTTATCTTGAAAACGAGCGAGCGAATTTCTCGCGTTTTCTTTTTATTCCTTTCGATCGGGCGGCGAATTTCCACCTCGTCGGGATGCACCGCGTACTTTCACTTGTAAACGAGGCCAAACGCGGAAATGGGGGTTTATGGCTAGCGGGCGATTCGGTGGGCTTTCAATTGCTACCCCGCAGATGAAATTAAGCTGAAACTTCCGGGCAAATGCATGTCCGTATGCATACGACATCGCGCCGGTATATATATGTATATATGTATATATACATATATATATATATATATATATATATATATATATACATCAACGCGTGTACGAGCGCGCGAATAACATTGCAGGAGAAACCCCGCCGACGTGAATTATTTTTGACCCTGCCATTCGGGGACGATTTGCGTTAAAAGCGTCCGATCTGCAACCACGTTTAATCTTTAACCACGTACGGTCGCTAGACGACCAATTTCGACGATTTAATCGTCCTTCACCATATGACATGCGGCAGCACATCGATCGGCACACGCGGTACATAGCGCCTCCGGTTGTTATAAATAAGCATTCGCTCCGCGGTATATTCGATAAGCGCGGTACGATTAAATTACGAGATAACGAAGTGATTTTTGTATCAAACGCCAAGGATACACGTCAACAACGCTCCGCTAAAAGCGTACATCTCGTATAGATGAGAAATTTATTTTATACCCTTTTGATCCGGCATATTTAGTATTGCATACTTAATACACGACGGAAAGCTGGCGCAAATTTCATCGTACAAAAGCGGCGACCGTCCGCCGTTTTTGAGTTAACGATTAATAACACGGGCGTTCACGTAAAGCTGTTGGCAACGACGAGTGACGCTAAAGTTTCTTTACGCTTCGTTGGACCGCCGCCGCTGCTTTCGACGCGCGTTATACCTGTCCCACGATTTTCAATGTTGCGTTTCAGAGCCGCCTCTCCGTCGGTGCGGGAAAGTGCGCCTTGTAAGCGACACTAAACAGGCGCGCGAATATGGGAAGGCCTATGGCAAACGATAGAAGAGCGTACTGGTGGTGAAGAACGCGGCTCGGCTCCGCGCCGCGCCGCGCCGCGCCGCGCTTCCGTAAACGGCTTCCACGCGGGCGATATTAAGCGCCCGGGCTTTCGTCTCCCCGCAATTTATGCCCGGCGTGCTCGGCGCGCCGTCGCTCGACATCGCTCCACTTAACAACGAAGATGAGATCGCGTGCACCCCTCGCTGCGAGCTTTCCCTCCCCCCTCCTCCCCCC
>VBVQ01000229.1:0-74698 GCA_011636635.1 Tetramorium simillimum | reverse complement strand
ATATAAACACGCGCGATTCACCGTCGAGCCGAGCGAGAACCGCGCGCGACGAGAAGCCGGCCGTGCGTCCCCCTCGCCCCGCGACACCCCCGGCCATCGATTCGCCCACGCGATCCGCGCGCGAGGATCACGCCTAAAGGAATCGGAGACGCCACCGACCACCACGTCATATTCGCCACCGTCCGGCTGACGAAACGAAGTCGCGACGCGACGAGACGCGCAATGGAACGCGCACTCGAATCTGTGTCCCGCTCGAAGGATATAAGTCACCAGCCGAAATATATCGCGTCTTCCGTGCTACTCGAAATACCGCAACGTCGCGATAATCGACAATCGATCGACTAGTAATAACCACGCGAGAAAAATATATAGTTACTTTCGGCCTCGATCGCAATTTTATATTTCTAACACGAAATGTGATTGACTTAACTACACGCATCGTTATGTTAGCCATAATTATTGTTAGACATATTATAGAATTAGGATTGAGGCCAAAATTAACTTTATTTTTCTCTCGGCGCGTGTATATCTGATATACGGCGATGCGACGTTCATTCTCGCGGGGCGAATTCACGGGGAAACGAAGGCGTCGCTTCGCTTCGAAGACGCGACTTGCGACGAGACACACGAGCTACGGTAGCTCGTTTGTTATCAGTCAATCGCCGATGCTCGAATGTTCTTGCGTGTCCGACGCTCGAGCGAACGCGGTACGACAATCACGCGGTACTTCATCCGGCACTCTCGATATCGGTCCGCGGACGCGGACTCACCTTCACTCACCGGCCAGTTTTCGCGGGAAATGAGGAGATTGCTACTGATACGGAGCGGCGTAAGTGCAGTACGTGAGGATCGAGCGAGGCAAACCCGCGGCGGCGAGAAATAAATACCGCCCGATTAGCAGCCGAAGACGGTGCGCGTCACTCTTGAACGTAGCTACTATCGGAAATCGTCAGCCCGCGCATGCGCGGGCGCCTGACCGGACAACGTCAGTCAAAGTAGAGGCGCCGGCGTTCAATCTGAATCTATCGCGCAAATATAAAATCAATATTATCGTGCTCGTGTAAAAAACGGTACGCATAAATATTTCAACGAAAATATTTCACACCTATCTCTAATGGACGCCTTGCGAGAAATTCAAAAGTGTTAAGTCTTTGTCTAAGAAAAATCTGCATAAAATTATATTATTCTATCTTCTTTCAAATCTCAATTACAGATTATCTAAAGTGGACTTAATTACGTATTCAGACCTTAATGAAGCCCAGTTATCTTTTATCTATAGAGAGACTCCGTGATATCTTTAATCGGATTTTTTTTTTCAAACTAAAAATTATGCGAATTAACATTTTACGAGCAACATAGACTTTTCTACCGATAATTCCAACACGCTATTCCGAGTTGCTTTTTATGAATAGGATTTTAGTACCGAGCGTCAAACTTCGTCAAATATTTAAAGAATGAAATAAATATAATGCGCACTCGTGCGAGCACGTAAACAGAATATTATATCTCTCTCGCGTTGCGTACCGCATAGCGCGGATTTAACCGAATAATTTATAACTCTCTGTACACTTTGTTGCGTTTCGAAGGCACGCCATTACGGTTACCGCGATTACGGCCGTGGGAGGCTGGTTGTAATATGCAAATGAATAAGCCGGCGATACGTCACCCGCGATGATCGTCGCCGTCGCGCGACGAGGCGAGGCGCGCCGCGCCGCGGTTTTCAGGACTGCGTCTTCCCACTCGCGCGACGGATTAAAACAATCCGCGGTCCGCTTGCGCGCAAAACCTGCAAATCACCCGGGGTTTATTGCGACCGTCTCGTCCCTCCGTCTCGCCGTTCGCGCGTTCAAACACGCGCGGCAATTAATCCAGCCGGCCGTGCCGCAACCGGGGTAAGCACTTTATCCTCTTTCGAAGCCCACGCGGATATTATGTTTGCCGCGGCGTCGCCTGGAAAATGTTGGACGAATGGAAGACGAGGAGACAACGAACGGGACGGCCAATTACGCGGACTAATGGCCCTCCGTCGTCTCCGCCCGGCGTTAACGAGGGGGTCCGCAATGCACTTTTGTGTCCATTCCGACGACCTCCCACGGCCTCCCGTCCTCTTCTTTTTTTTTCATTCATTCCCCCATCCGTGCCATATCGCCGATAAATCCGTCTACTTTCATCCGAATGAAAAAAAAAAAGAAAAAAGAAATCTTTGCCTCGACGACCGCTGCAATAACGAGAGCTTGAGCGAAAGCTCGCCAAGTTACCGTCCGCAAATATTTGTTGTACTCTTGGGATTTTTTAAATAGAAGTTGGACGATCGAATGCGATATTTCAATATCACCTTTATATTACATTAAATCAATATTAAATTTCTCAGATTCAATCACAATTTTTATTTCTCGAGATTAGAAATCGGCGAGCTTTTAAGGGACCATATTGTCGGACAAATGCAGGGAAATAAAAATGTCTTAACGCAAACGGAAGTAGGTACAGAAAGGCAGAGATTTTTCGTATTATCCTCCTCGCAGCGGATTGAAAGTTTTATGGGCTAGTTAATCCTCGCGAAAATCTCGCTGCCGGTATTGGCACTTTATTCGCGACGCGAAACTCACGTTCGTGCAGGCGCAATTTAAACGTCGACGTCGTCATCGAAACACTGCAGAAAGGCTGGCAGTCGATTATCTTATAATACCGCGTCACCGACATGCTATTGGCACGCTCACGGAAACACTGCTGCAAGTTACAAACACCTATCGACATTTCCCCGATCAACGACCCATCTCGCGATCAACGACGGCCGGCGGAGGAGAGCGAAGAGTGAGAGAAAGGGTGTTTTGTCGCGCGCAACGACCTCGACTTTGCGCTTGATATTAATGCTTGTCGATATCGACATTCGACATCCGTCGTGCTTCAAGTCACCGTCGCCGTCCGTCGTGCACGCTGCGTGACTTTTAATCTCCCTTCCCTCCCCCCCTTCTCTTTCCTCATATTGTAAGTCGCGGACCGAGCTACGTGTACTACTGTCGATCGCACTCGCGACAAACTTTACGGCAGGTAGCCTCTAAAAAAAAAAGCGTTATTTCAATCGACGATATATATTTTGATTGCAGGAGTCTCGACGCGCAGAGTCGTTCGACGTCGATGCATTACAATCTCGTCGATGCAATTTTTTTTTTCATTTTCACTTATACTTCAGTTTGTGCCGTTAACAGTTGGAAACGGGAGATTAAAATATTACACCGGAGAAGTAGACAATGTATCGTTTATCTCGTATGGTAAAATTTAGGCTCGACGTGGTGGTTACTCGAAGCGGGAAACGTCGGCCCGTTCGAGCCGGAGAATCTTTCCGGCACTTTTGTACGTCCGCGCGAGATAAGATGTTTTAATACTTGCGGGAATTTCCCGCGTGTCACGGCGGAATATATTTTCTGTCGGCGAAAGCGACCTTATCTTCGAGGATTATACGCAGGCACGGTGCTTTTCGTTCTCGCGCGGCTTCCGAGACGGGCGCCGCACAAAAGGCCGTCGAGCTACGAAAGCACGGCTGCGCCTGGCGCGATATTTTAATAAACCCCTATGCCCCGCTGTGTCGTTCCAACTGTCGCTCACGATAAAAGTCCATTCGATTATTTTTCTTGATATTGCTGCAATTTGAATTGTTGCGCCGGCTTTGCCGAGACGACAGCTAAATAAAGCGTGTTTGCGCGCGATAGCGTCGATACGATGGCGATATTAAATGTTAAGAATATTATTTCATTTAATTAAATTGTAATAAAGTAATTTTATTGGGCGCTTCCTGTGTGCGAGTCCGGTAATCATACAATATTTGCAACGTTATCCGCACTGAAACTGGATACGTTACGTATTGAAGCCGCGCAAACGATCGGAAATATTGTGCGAATTGCTGTAACAATAACGAAACCGAAGAAGCGGCGTGTACAGCGTAATAAAGTGCTTATGAAGTAGTAAACATTGTTGCCAATTGCGTGTCTTTTTGTTTCCATTGACGAGCGATCCGTTCAAGTTCACCGCGCGCACGTGTCCGTGCATTCATATGTTCGGGTCGTCGAAATGAACCTGCCACTTTTACAGTTAGCATGGAAAATATACACGAGATTTTCCGGGAAAAGAGAAGCTATTCTTTCTCCCGCTGTTCTATCGCGACAAAGTGAAATCTCCCTCGAGATACGTCGTCGCGGCGCGGAAAGCTTCCCCCGAATTATTTATTCATAGCGAGCGTAAAACTCGCGGCTCAGAATTTAGTCGGGTATTATTTTATGAGCTGTTCTTGCGCAGTCGCGGCTTTTCAGCCGCTTAAGTTCTTAAGCCTGTTATAAATTCGCTGGATGACACCTCATCGAGAATGATTTCATCGGCGAGCGATTGGCCCTCTCTCTCCGTCGAACGATGTTGTCGATAATCGCAATATGTTGCGCCGTGATGTTTAATGAAAATCGGGCATTAATATCGCAGGCATCAGAGAAAATATATTTTTGCGATACATATTTAGCGGCACACATCGATCAAACGCGCGCGCGCGTAATGTGTTATTTAATATAAAATTTAATTTCTCTCCGGTATAAATATCATATAAATGTTTCATCGGACGATTCACAGACTTCGCGTCGACTTAATTATTTTCCGCTCGATACGAACCCGGAGTATCGGGATCGAAATTTCCAGCGGAAAGGCTCTCTCTTTCGGAAAAATCTCTCTAATATTACCGGAGATTACGGTTAGCCGCATTCACTCTCGCGCAAGCTCCCTCCGCGAAAGCTATAATGCATCCCGCCGCCGTGGATAGAGATTTCCTTCGAGATTTCCGTCGTCGACAATGTCGACGTAATATCGCACTCGGAAGACTCGAGCTTCGGAAAAATATTCTAATTACTCCGAGCTTGCGAACGCGGAGTTTTTTTTTTTCCCCCTCACTTCGTTTCGGAATTGATTTCTCGATAAACTCTGGCAGAACGCGCGCGGCTTTTACCGCGCGGCCTATTGAGGACGGAAAGGATGCAGGCGCGCGCGAACGCGCGTATATGCTTATATCGCACACGTACCTCACTGTGCCGAGATATATGCGCGCCGTGCGTGCGCCCGTTTGAAAGATTCGCCTTTTTATCCGTTCTCTCCGGGACGGGACGACGGGATTTACCGGTGAGGCCGCGACGAGGCCGTATTCATATCCCGCCTATTAAGATATCCGACTCGCGTCGAGTATGCGCCGTACTATTTGAACATCGGTTTTCTCACGTTTCTTAATAACTGTTAATCTCGCCGGACCGTTAATGTTATTAGCGTTTAACGCTCGCGCGATTTGCGCGCGATGCAAATTCGCAAAAACCGTCGACTTTTTTTCCTTCCGCATCTCCACGGTCCCTCGCTTAAATCCTTCCACTTGTCGCCGGAATTTGCGATAAATTTCACGAGGGATAATAGAATTCGTTGTAAATTATCACTTATTCCCAAAGGATTCTGTAATTAATTATCCCGGTTTTGTCGAGAAGCCAATAAATCGATTATACTTTTCAATACCTAATTATTCTTCGAGAAAGAAAATTGTCGAGAATAAAATTCGGAGTGAGAGAGGATCTCTCGGTATTTGTAAGCTTCTCAATTTTTTTTTATTAATATTTCATCATTTTTTTAAGCGTTATATGTACTTGCATTGTTATCTGTACATTTTGACCGCAGTTTCTTTGCCTTTCATCTGAAATGTTCGAATTTGTCAAATTATTCGTGGCTGAGATATCACCTGGCGCTTCCGACGTGGCGTAACACCTCTCGTACACCCGACTCTATCTAAAATTTATGATCCACGCTCTGCTCGACATTATGTACAAACCGCGTTTCCATTACCATTTAAATGGCGCGGTGCCTCGTATCTTTACCGGTCGATAAATCTATCCCGCTGCTGGCGCATCACCGCATGCATTTTTCACGCTTCCATTTTTCCGTGGCAGGCAACCGGGGTATCCGCTTTCTCGCGACGAACGGAGGAGGCACTTACCACGTTACATGGCTACCGCGCCGATAAACTAACATCGTTACCGGAAGCCACCGCGGGGCAACTTTGTACTCAACCGTCGAGCGTCCGGCTGGCGTGCGCGATCGCGCGCGCGCTCGCGCGCGCTCGATATTGCTTTTTATCTGGTAATCTCGTTCGCAAGTTTACGACAGGCGCCCACGTAAATATGCATCGGACTCTCTCGGCGAAACTTGGTCATTTAAAACTTCGCCCCGGGACGTATCGCGGTGGCGACGGTGGCGGTTGAAAACAGCGAGAACGGGTCCGTCCCGCAAGCAGCACCGAGGATCCGCAGCGAGATCCCTCCGCGCGCGAGAGAAGGAGAAAACGGAAAGCCTCTCTCGGCCCTCGAACAGTATTTCCCTCTCGACGTTATTTCCTCTTCGGCCGGAATGTTCCCTTCAGATGCTCCGCTAGCTCTTATCGCGACAAAATGGAATTTCGTCCGTAATTTTAGAAGATTGTCACGAGAGAAATGCGCGATGCAACATTTAACAGATTTGGAAGTAATTGTTTTCCCGAGACAAAATTTTCTTGAATCATTCATTACTGTTATTACTGTTATTATATCGTTACTGTATGCGCATTTAAGTCCAACATTAAACTAATATTAATAAATTTCCGAGAATTGAATTGCTGTAAATTACAAAACCATCATTTATTCTTTAAAGAAAATGTAATTTTTTTTCTACATCGTTGTTTAAAATTTTAAACATGTGATGTTAAAAATTTTTACGCAATGAATTTTGAGAGTTTATACGTAATATTCATTATACATGGCATAATATTCTCCCGGGATTCGTTCTAAGTAAATTTTTCGGTAGCAGAAATTTAACTTACAAGACACGTAAAGTTAAAAATTTTAAAAGGTTAAAACGAGCAAATAAAAGAGCTTTAAATCTTCGCGGAGGAAGGGTCAATTCTAAATTCATTAAAGCGTAAATTCTTCCTATAAACTGCCGGCTCTTCCAGAAGCATGTTGCACGCACACGAAAAGAAGGTAGCAGAGGCGCACAGGTGGGCTTGTAAAGAATGAAAAAGGAGGATTCGTACCGAATTGAGAGTGGGGTTCTCTAAGCTCGCTTCCGGCGAAAGCTCGCGAAACGAGCGAGGCGTATCCATTCATTCTTATAAAGCGGAGAGGAAAGAAATTAGATTCGCGGATATATAAAGTGGCGCGCCAATATGTGTGCACACGTGTGTGCCGTGTAAGTTCGCCACGTGTAACGCGTAATGCCGTCAACGGTGAGGAAGATTCAAGTGCGGCGAGCCGAGAATTTTTTGGCACGGCAGATCGTAAATCCTCATTTGGCTAAGCTCACTTTCGGCATAAACTTCGCCTTGTAATCCGCAAACACTTCCTTATTTAAACGAAGAGAAGAGAAGAGAGGAGAGAGACGGGGACCTGAAGAAAGTTTGAATAGAGAGTTGAAGTTTTACGGCGCATTGTTACATTTATACGGCCGCAATATTTATATTCTATCCAATCATAGTTCCATTAATGTCAAATTATAAAGTTTTGATACGTGAATGTCTATAACGTGTACAACTATAAATGATGTAAGCAGATTTCAATTATCGTGCGTTAGTCATTGTATGAAGATAAAGTAATATTTTATTATTGACCAGTGTAAAATTTCAAAGTACATGCATACGCAATAATGCAACATGCGTTAATAATACAATGCGATAATAATGCAATGCGGCAAATCAATAAAAACGCAATCGTCAATCGCGATGTCCAATTAGCCCATTATATTTATTGAAGTAGCTATCAATCAGCGATAATTTCAACAACGCATCGGTAGCATAATCAGTGCGAGGATCGCTCTGACTCTTCGTCGAACTTAATTGAACATTGCTACAATTACCTTAATTAGTGGTCCCATAATGAATAAGTCAACGCGATGATAATTATCACTTCGTGCAAAATGCACCATCTACATTGCGCACATTTACATATTTATGGTGCTATGATGGTTATGATTACGACACGTGGTAATGATATTATTGCTCCTGTCATCAACTGTCATATAACCTAATAGTTACTCTGTTACAGTACAGTTAACAATCAAAAATTGTATAAAAAATTAAATATCAGATGTGCAAATTTTCCACAAAAATTTAATAACATAAAATTTAGCAATTAATTTTACATGAAAAAATTAATAATACTCAATTAATAATTATAAAATCCACTCTTAAAAAAGGTCTCGAAGTATTGTTGCTTCTTTACCGCGATACTGATTGGTTTTCTCGCATGTTTCACTTTGTATTGCGAGAATAACCCATAAGACATGAAAATTATTTGCTAATTTTTTGCTATTTTTTGCTTTTAAAGATAATTTTTTTGCTTTACTTTTTACTTTGTAAAAAGTTACGAGGGATGTAAAAATACCGTATACATAAGTCACATTCTTCCTCCCTCTTCCTCCTCTTTTCAAAAACATGTAGAGAAAAAGATTAAAGATTTAAAATTTTTTAAATCTTAAATCTTTAGAAAAATTATATTTCATTATAAAACAATAAGAAATTTAGCGCGTAGAGCGCGCGTTCATCACCACTAGTTGTGTTTAAAAAAGTTAATTATAATAAAATTGTCCTTTTAAATTTAATTACAGGCTAATTCCATTTAATAACGAATAAATGCTCTTTGTATTTCGTTTGAACTTATGACCGATTAATGTTACGCTTAATGTCACGTAAAATTATTTTCAAAGGAAATTGTTAGGTTTCCTCCTGCGCGTTTGAATTAGGTAAAGAGCTAAAGATAGGGTCGGAAAAGCGAAGCGCTCCGCTTTCGGATTCAAACTCAAACGAGAAGCACAACGGGGAAGCACGGACGATGATATAAAAGATGCACCAGCAACGACGCGACTCTGTCTCTCGTTTCTCTCACGTTCCTTTTTCTCATCTTTCCATGGCGGACGCACCCGCTGTTTCTAAGGATTACGCGGCGCGATGCATACGATTCCCGGCATACGTGCGAGATGCAACAATGTATTACATACAACGCGACGTGGCGGCGGTGGCAGCCGACGACGACGACGACGACGACGGCGGCGGATACAACCGGAGCTGCAATGTCACCTCGGCGAATGTGTGCAGCCTGATGCTGCGATGCACACAGCAACTTCGCTCATCGCGAGCGCAAGAACGAGCGGAACGGAACAGGCTGCCCGTCATGCTTACTTCGTCGAATCGCGACAGAGGACATCGGATGATTAAATCTGTGCCTTGAGAGGCGGAAGAGAGCAAATCCGAAGTTATTGGCACATATTGCTACGTATTATCAGGAAGACGACTTTTTTCAATATATTGTCGAACAAATTGTAAGTTTTTAGAGTTTTCAAAATGGAGTTATCCCGGAATTTACAAAATAACATGTTTAACTCTTTATTAATTATAATATTTTAAAGACTTAATTAAGATTCATTTTAATAATAATTACTTAATTGTTCCTCTATTCGTCGTATAAAAATTTGAAGAAGACACTTATTAATAATTCACTTGATTGAGCGCGTATCAAATAACACAGTTCGTCTCATCATCGCGGCCCGCGTGCCATCCTTTGCGAACGCATCCCGGAAATTATGCGCAATTAAACTGCTCGAATTTGCCATCAGCGGACAAAGACACATTGAGGCTGCGAGAGGTAGGGGTGAAAGATCGAGGAATGGAGTATCGGGAAAAGACAGAGACGCGGCGGATCGCGAGCGGGCGATAGATACGCATCGAGAAAGAGAGGAGATCGGGGAGAGGGGGGGGGGAATCTCGATGATGCATCGGTCGTATTGTTTCATTAGCGAGCCATTGACGTGTGCATGGCGAAGGCGCCGTTCGGCTCCCTCTTCTTTCCCGCACACGTCGGCCATAATGCCGCGCATAAATTACGGCCGGCCGCGGGCTGATTGTCCGCGCGCGATTCAATGACAGCGTATTATCGGACATTAATAGCCCCGGCCGCATTCACGTCAGCTCACGATGGCCAAGTTATTGTTCCCCAGCGCGTGGCGAAGCCCGATCCGAGTATCTGTCGTCCCGCTTAATCTCATTCTCTCGATCTCTGTCTCTCTCATACCTTCCGCCTTTCTGCCTCACCCCGCTCAATATAGGCCGAGAGGTAACATTCATTAAGCCGTTGGTGACATTCGCAGTTCCTGTGGGTCTCAGGTGCATCGATCGGATCATGGATATCACGGATAATCGGCTTGCCAGGACCGAATCACGGATGTTCTAAGCGGGAGAAGAGATTTTTCTCAATGTTCTCAGCTTTTCGAGATGAAACTTTTCTTTTATTTTTATCTATAACCCAGTGATTAACACTTCAACAACAGAATAGACTGTTCTAATCAGTGCAAATGTGCAGTAATGTAGATTATTAATTAATATTGCACACTACAAATTCTTACAATATAAAAAAACCGAGAGAAATAGTATATTACGTAAAAAAGGAATAATTTTTTATACTTGAATATCGAAATATACTTTCCATTCTAAAATAGCGAACAAATAAATATTTAAATTACAAATTGTTATGTTATATATTATTTATTTTCTGTATTTTAAATTATCTATTTTTACTCTCATTTATATTCTCTGTTTTATGTTAAACATAAAAAGCATGTCTGCCGGATTGTATCCAGGTTTCATGGCACATCGACTCGAGAACAGCAGGATGAAATGTGGGACGTTAATCCATCTAGCTGCGTAGCGAAATGTCAGTCGTGCTAGGCTCGTTCGCGGCAGTCGATGTTTATCCGCGAGGTTAATTCGTAACAATGTTACGCGGGCGATAAAACGACGATAAGCCGGGATCCAACTTATCTCCCGGGAATTATCAGCGCGCGTGCTTGAGGCCGGCGGCGGCTCGAGACCGGCGCGCTCAAATTTCATGCCGAGGCCATTCAAAAACGTTACCCCCGCCGCCGCAGTCCGCCCGGCATCGTGATATTATGCCGCAACAGTGGATATTTCGTTTCACGAGCGAGCCAACGGCCGTGTGTACGTAACGACGCGAACGTGAAAATGGAAAATGAGCTCACCTCTCGTCCCATCCGGCGCGGCGTCCGACGACTGCGCTCGTTCCAAGGTTGACGATTCCCCATAGAGACACCGCTATTGTCGGCGAGATTAAAAAGTTTACGACGCTCTAAGCGAATGCATATCAGTTTATCGAGCTCTTCTCGTCGTCGTGGAAGAGTCTTGCCGAGTTTTCGTGCACTGCGTGTACGAAAGTTTCATACATTTAGTGTAAAATGTTATTGCGCGAGAGCTCACGTATTCTCACTCTAGCACACTCATTATTTATTTAATCCGCTAAATATTATTAATGTTCACGTTTTTCTGCAAAAAAAAAAAGCAAACTTTCCCGTTTATAAACTTCGTGTTGGAGACTAATATGAATCGGAAGTTAAAATTTTCTACAAATTTTCGGACTTTTTGGAGCTTATACTTCTAAAGCCACTTCAAATTAAAAAATTGAGATAATGAATATTCCAAGATTTTCGCGCAAAAACGCTTGATATAAAATCGAGCGATTTTTCTATTTCAAATTAAAAATATTTTTGCTTTGTTTTCAGATATAAATTCAGTGACCTAAAAGATTCTGAGGATATTTTCAGTTTTCATATACAATGACACGTTTATTGAAAGCATTTTTGGCACAAAAGCGAATATATTTTCTAACACTCGCGAGGTTAAAGGTGCGAAGAATAGAGACGATATAAAAATTCGCACACGCGAAATAACGAGAGCAGCTGTACACGATGAGAGCTCCGACAGAAGCGTTTCCGCGGATAGGCTCCCGTCACGCGTGCGCTCAAAAATGGCCAGGTTAAATTTTCGTTCCGCCTCTCAGACTTTATTTTCATGACAAAACGTGTATCCCGGTTTACGGAACAAAGCTTCGGCGCGCCGCTATCTCAGGAAGCTCCCGGCTTTTCCGTGCCAAGGACGGTCATTGAAATTTGCGGCTACTTTTATTTCATAATGGCGTCAAGCGGGATTTTTTTTTTCTCCTTCCCCGCCCGCTCGTGGGTCGACGAGTTTCAAAGTTCAGAAGGGCGAAAAACAAGATCGCGCGTAAGAAAAACGAAACAACGTTAGCAACAACGGCGGCGTTGCGTTCCCTCCGTGCGAAAGTCGGAAGATGTTGCAAACAACAGACGATACGAGGCAGCGCGGTAATCCCCGGCGCGATGAAGGTCTTTTTGTGCCACAAACACATTGCCTTCGCGAGCGTAAATTGCATTAGTCGCATTTTGTGTGCGCTTTCCAAAGTAAGACGTCTCTCTCGCTTGGAAGACTACGAGTAAGTCGCTTCGCGGCTTTTTGCAGTAGTGGGGGTGCTAAATGTAAATGTCTCTCTAGACATTTCTTTCAGGTATACCTTAAAAAATAAGGCAAGTAATTGCGTGGAGAAAAAAAAATTTCCAAGGAGAAAAAAAGAAAAGGAATATGAATCACAAAGTAAATGTTACTTTTTCTTACTCTTTTATAGGGTGCTATGGGAATATTTATAATAACGAATTCCTTGACGATGTCTAGTTCTTCTTACGATTTCTGCACGATTTAATTTCAACGAAAGTTAAACATTATTATTATCTTTCTCTCTTAAGACTCTATATTAAATATCTTAACAATTATTAAAATTCAAAAGCTAATAATTAGCTTTTGAATTTTAATTGTTAAGATATTTAGCTAGTAGATATTAAGCTAATAATTGATGCTAAAAATCCTACACCAAAAAATACATTTTATGTTGAACGTATCTTTTATATAGCGTATGAAAAAAAATTCGAGTGAACGATCTTATAGATGTCCACGTGCGAGACAGCGAACGTTGGTCAGAGAGAAGGGAGTGGAGTACGACGGCATGAGCAAGCCGCAAAAGCGACGGAAAAAAAATCACGAAGAGTTAGGGAAGCGAAATAAAAGCGAGACGAATTAAAAAAGCGAGACAGCGCCTCAGGTATAGGAGCGAGCGCGATGAAATTTAGTGAGTCGTTAGTGTGCGACGGCTTCGGCCAGCTGGTAGCGCGGAGTAACGGATCGCCCGTGGTCGGCTAACTGCGACACACCACGTATATGGTGGCCACCGTATGTTATACGTGCTCCTGAAAATAAAAGGACCTCCCCCGAGTGTCGTTTCCGTGGGGAGGGCGCGGGGGGAGGGGGGGGAGCACTAATGCGTTCGGACACGGCTTTGCGGTATTGAAAACGAATTTGCGACCCGCAATGCCGGAGCGTCCGTGCCGTATTTTCCGATCACCTCCAGTTTTATCTTCCGCATCTCTCGCGATCCACGCAGTAAAAGAGGTATCGTAACCTTTCATGAGCGAGTTTCTTTCCCGCTATAGAATCCTTTTTTTGAACTGACGCGAGTTTTACGAGGCCGGAACGACGAGATGGGGTGGAAAGTGATTTCTTGTAAGCTGCGATATAAATCATAGATATTCTTCGGCGCGAAAGAAATCTATGATTTATGCCGATTAAGTTTTTTTTTATTAAACTTCTCACGCACAAAACATAATCTCGCGATAAAAGATTTTGTAACTATATTGATAGGATATAATAATAAAATTAAATTCTCTTTGAGTTTTTCTCAAATCGTATTTTGCATAATTTCATAAGAATAATCTCGAGTTCTAAATAATAAATAAAATCTTTGTATAAATCGTTATTCAAGACCGCGATCAATATATTTGCATCACAGTGCTCGTCAGAAAACTTAGTCCGGGGATATCTACGTCCATGTTCCCTTTCGCTTTAAGGAAAATTACAATATCGCAAAGAACGCAGGGTGTCGCGGCGTGCGTTACCTTGTTTTCAACTTGGATTGTTGTTGATTTAAGAAAACGGCTGTTGATTTAATTAAATGTTTGCCGAAGCGATGAAGTTTCGCCCGAGTTTTCTTTGTCCGCGCTGTTATTTCTACGTTAGTCAAACATTTGCCATACCGCCGGGAACCGAGGGAAGTTTCTGCCACCCATGTTTTCTCCCGTTACATGCCCGTTAACAGTAGCAGCGTGCACATGTGACGTGTCGGAAATTGCTTCCCCGCTAAATTTAACGCAGGTATTTTCGGGCGAGCGTCATTAGCGGGTGATGATGATAAAGATTGTACATGCCGAGAGACGTCGACGAGCGATGCCCGGAGAAATTAAATTCGTCGGGTATTAAGCATGTTTTCTTGCATGATCATGTAACTTAAATGATAATTTTTCTTATAATTTTTAACAATTATATTAGTTGAACTGTTAAAGACTCAGATATAAATTCCTTGAGTTGAGTAAAAATATTTTGTTATTTTTAACTATAATGTGTATCAAAATTATTATTTTTAACTATAATGTGTATCAAAATTATTATTTTATACAAAACATGTAGTTATAACAGGATGTTCTTTAGCTTCATTGTTTTAGTTAAAGTAACAACATATTGAATAGAAGCAGTGGCGTCTAAGAAATAGTTAAAAATTATTCAAAGTGAGTATAATTGACGAATGTAAAAATGTAGAGATACGAAAATCTCTCTCTTTTTCTCTTTCTCTTATTTTCTAAAATCTTTACTCCTTTATACCTACGAAAATAGCTGATATCTCGAGAGTTTAGATTTGACAAAGAAAAACGAAGAGAGAGAGTCGTTGGATACCAAAGGACTCAATTACATTAAAAAAAACAACGATTGTATCTTACAGATGCATTGCTGCATCTGCAAGAGGAACGGAGCTGTAAGAAGTTACATCTCACTAAACCGTACAATATCTTTCTTTACCGTTTCTCCTACCTTAGATACGAGAGATAGCCCGTCCCATTTGTGCCAGAATCATTCTGTATAATTCCGTGGGAACGACGCGAGCGAATCTAATCCGCCGAATCTAATCCTGCGAACTGACCGCGAAATCACCGACGGTCGTATCGCGATGCTGCACGCTCGTCACGCAGAAATATCGTCGCCAGTTGGCTGATTCGCAAGTGTTTCAGCAGTTTCGTGCATTTACGCGGAAGAATATATCGGATCGCGGCCAACAACACATTATCGCCGTCTCGCGAGCACGATAAACGACATTTTCGCGGAAAAGATGCGTTTAAATTCGATAATATAACGCTCTACAGAACTGCAGTCGACATGATAGAATTGCTAGGCCTCGTACACGATAAACAGTAATTATGTCCGATTACAAATGAGATATGCTCTCGAGAAAGATGCTTCTTTCTCTGTCCTTCCTTTTATGTCCCCAGCATTTCGTTTCATCATTTTGTTTCCGATCGAAAAAGAGGGGTAAATCAATATATTTCGTAAAATTGTTGGATTCAATGCGATGTGAACAAAATCGCAACGCGTTAATAAATTAATAAAGATATAATAACATTTTCACAGTGATAATTCAGCTCTCGTAAGAAAGCGCGCTGTAAACTTCTTCCTTCCTTCATCAATCTTTCTTATGCATTATACTGATATGTAGCAAAGGTTGAGGTAGCGAGGTAATCAACAATAAAGGCAGCACTGCGTTCCGGTCGTAATCGTGTGTAATCCGCGCATTTCGCATTTGCGCACCAAGTTCGCATACTTCCGCCGCGAGTTGCGGAGCCCCGGTAAAAATCCGCGCTTTCCGCGTATGTTGCCTTCATTAGAAGCGCGGCTGGATGCGCTTCTTCGTACCCATTTATCCCTCTTAATTCCCGCGTTATCCCTGCGCTCGTTCGCGCACTTTCGATCTCGTTAAGGAAGGCGGAGAAGCCGGATAAGAAGCCGCCTGCACGACATCAGAGAGAAGCCGAGAGGCACGGCCTTACTCAAATTCGCACCGCGCGAAAAAGCGGCCGCGCATAGCCGGAGGTGCTCGGTGCGAGCCGAGTCCCTTAAGGCGCTTTTGTACCTTCGCGCGTTTTGCGACAGGAAATTCTGTACGTCGTTAGCGCGATATCCACCAATGTGCTGCCAATCTTAAACTGTCGAAAAATGTCATTCGTAACAGCTACAGCAGATACATAGTACAATTGTATCGCGGAAAAGATGCGTTTAAATTCGATAATATAACACTCTACAGAGCTGCAGTCGACATGATACAATTGCTAGGCCTCGTACACGATAAACAGTAATTATGTCCGATTATAAATGAGATATGCTCTCGAGAAAGATGCTCCTTTCTGTGCTCTTCTTTTTATTTCCCCAGCATTTCGTTTCATCATTTTATTTCCGATCGAAAAAGAAGGGTAAATTAATATATTTCATGAAATTGTTAAATTCAACGCGATGTGAATACAATTGCATTTACGGATAGTCGGAAAATGTGTCGTGTTACGATTCTATCATTACTATTTTTTCTCGTTATCGTTATTATTTTCGCGGAATTGCAACGTTTATTTCATCGTTTATTTCAATCATATGACTTTATTCTGTTTTCTTCGATTGAAGGACAATATAAATGCGTGCGCCTTCTTTGTCTCGCGCTGATCACACTTTCGAGGAAGCCCTACCCACCTGATTCACGATATCCTTCGTACTCGCGATGATTTCATTCTGAACGATTCATCGGCCGAGTGCAACCGCGTAAATTCGCTTTAACGCCGCGCGCGCTCCTCGACGTGTCCGGGATGCGCGCACGCAATCAAAGTAACGATTTAACACCACGCTAAGTCCGGGATCTAGATGCGCCTAGCGCGTGCACGCTAACGAGGTTGTGGCGGCTGAGAAAAGGGTAGAGGAAAGCATAGCGGTGGTTTACCATACCTGGGCGTGTTTCGCGGCAAGAAAACTAGGGATCCGGACGGACGGAATGAATGAAAACGCGTCCCGTATATCGCAAGGCGGTGATCTTGGAAATGATCCGAGAGTAATTTGCTGCTTGCCGAGTTGCTTGCGTTACATAGTACCGTCGCTGGACTCGGAATGACGTACTAATGTCACGGAAGCAAAAGTAAGAATTATAGAGGCGTACATATATATATATATACTCGAGAAGTTCAACGAACTAGGAATAAATCGCAAATAACGTTGCGGTACAAAATTACTGATTAGGATCGACAAACGAGTCCGAAAATAGTGTGTAATCAAAGACAAATCCTTTTTTGACTCTAGGATAAAATGTAGCGTGTAGGTGCTCAATTTTTTGTCCTTTTCAAGCATTATGATTATCAGAACATCAAGAGTTCGCAGTTAGAATTCTCTGTTTACTGAGCGCAGCAGAAATTCAGATTTGGAAACTGAGAGAAATTCGTGGGATTTCCTGCAGTCAAATTTTCCTCCGATACTCTGTACACCGTCGTCCCGGTAAGTGCCACGAAAAGTTAAAAAACGCGGCACACTTATTCCGCGAGACAACAGACTGCTCTCTCGCGGGCTCATAAAAATTTCCCGACCTGCTTAAAGAACACACAGCTAGACGAGTCGCGTGAATCTTTGAAGTCGCATTACGAGATCGTTAGCTTTATCCGCGTATCGTTAACGCGACATGGTGCGCGCATAAAACTCGGCCCCGCAGGAGAAGAGCGCAGATGTAACGACTGCGCCTTAGAACCTACCCGTCCAATTTATATTGCAGTAGCTGCGTCACCCGCACCAGCCGCGTGCAGCACGCTGATGAATCTTCGCTCAAAATAGCATCACTTTCATTTTCGCGGCATTTTCGCTAATGCATTTTTTCACACTTTATCCCGAGTCGAGTAAAATTTGACCTTTTTCTGAGCGTTACAAAATTTACGAGGAACCGGTGAAAAAAAGCACTAACGTTTCCTGAATTTTTCAGATTCCAGATGTATTATTCGTAAAAAAAAAAAGGAACAAAGATTTAACCTTGCTAGGTACGATGAAAAATAGTTGCGTTAAATTGACGTTCTCGCTTGCTGCATATTTCCGGAAAATAGTTTTTATCGTTATACATACAATTCATATAGTAGCAACGAGTATGTCCACGCCAATTTGTATTCCACATCTTCAATTCATCGAAAATATGCAATACTACCAGGATCGATCGTACCCCTTTGAGCAACGCGACCGGAATGTGATCGATGCGTCTATCTCGCGCCGTTTGCCCAGCGCCGTCCGAAGCCGGATCCTTGGCAGCAATCTGGTGGCGTGCAATAAGATGTGCCACCTTAACCGAAACGCCATTGCGACTACATGGCAGCAAATTGCAATTAAGGCCGACGACGGTGGATTTATGAAAATGGTGGCCTCGCTCGGCGCGTATATTCACGCCATCGGAGAGATACGCGCGTATCCATCGTTCCAGGATCAGGATGAACGAGGATGAAAGTCCTTGCCTTCCTCTACCGTAGACACTGCTTCCAGACGCGCGCGCGCGCAGCCTATGTTTGCGATTTACTACCGTGGATGCAACCAACCGAGCAACCAGGCGGCACACGCTTGCAACCAGGCGCGCCCATCCGGTCGAGAGGTCTGGTGATAATTGCCCGGTGTAATTTACGAGACAGCATTATCACTACATTTAAGGGAGATTCGCACCCTTCCGTTAGGCGAGCCTTTACGACTTTCGAAAGTCTACTCTTGAAATTGAAGATGTTGCATCAAAATTCTATCGTTGATAAAGTTCCTTTATTAAATTACCAATTCTTATTCTTTCGTTCAAACACAATAAACGATAAAATTCTTTAATTTTTTCAGCTTCGCTCTTTATATAAGAGAGGCTGATACATACGAGACTCTCTCGCTAAAAGAATGAACAGAATTATTCCCAAGCATGAAGATTGATTCGATTCGATACTATCAAACGTGAAAGCAATTGTCAAGCGGAGAGTGATCATCATGCCGCGCCATCGAGTTACATATGTTTTCTGGCGTATTTCCCGATCGAATTTACTCTGATAAAGCTGACAGCGTTCCGCAAAAAGCCCGAGTAATCAAAATTTCGGGACGCCTCGTTGCACCATGATAAAAATTTCGGCCGCGCCGCGCTTCGCGCGTTATCGCGAGGCGAAATCGTTTACAAACGCGGCTGCCAGTTTCCCGCGACGTCAGACTCGACGTTTTAATCTCCGCCAATGTTCAACTTTTCGGGTCGGCCTTGTTTAAATAATGGAGCCCGTGCGGACAGTGACACGGCCACAGAAGAAAAATGTCGAGCTCTCGGATCAGATTGATCCACCATGTTGTGAAGCTGGCATCGAGATTTTACCAGTAATCTCGCTTTCTCATAAAAAAATTCTGCGCCGTGTAAAATAGCATAAACGTAAAACGGAGCTTTTTGAGCTATCTCACATCGTAACGGTTTTTTTTCGCATGCAAGCATATACGTGGCTGGCATTTATTGCGGGTAAAGCTTATGCATGTGAAAGTATGTAAATGCTGGTAATATATACTTGAAATATTCACGCAAGAGAAAGCTTTCCTTCAAGTATAGGAGCATATTGTTGAAAAAATAATAAAATTCAATTATTAGTATATTTATACGTGAAATTAATAAATATATTAAGAATTGCATAATGGAATTATGTGATAAAAATTCATAATAAAATGCTGAAATGCTCCTAAAAGCAATGTAAAAATAAAAATATTAAAAATTATTGATAAAATATTTTATAATTTATAATAATTATAATAAATATTTTATAATAAATTTCCTGTAAATTTCATAGTCGATTTTTATATAACATAATATGTTAATAATTACAATAAAAATTAAAGCAATATTAAGGGAATAATATTTTTACCATTTTTACAATATTTTTCACTCTAACAAATTGATTGCGAGTTCATTTGAATAAAAATTCTCCTACGATATTTTCTTTTAAAACTTAGGATACGCTATCTTGAAACTCGAGATGAGAGGCCGTGTATATTACGCTTTTAATTGCCATTATGGATCTGCGGATCTATGGATTTACGACTGCAGGCCTACGAGTGAGCTATGAATCGTGCTGTGCATTAAAGTGAGTAGAGGCCGCAGTCTATCTCATAGTACAGTAGTTAACAGCGATCCTACGATATCCATGACGGAAGTTGAGCATGTCCGAATGTACGCGGCTGAGATGATCTTAAAAATCTGTCAGATGAAATCGGGTAACTTCATACCCGCCTCTGCACGCGCTCGTAAAGCGCGATAAAAAAACTTAGAAGGGTCCGGATGTCAAAGGGAATTCCTTCTTGCTTGTCGTTAGAAGTCTTTTTGAGGCGCGCAATTAGCGATACTTTGACCGTTACCAATTAATTCCCGCGATTTATCTGCGCCGACGACACCGCGCGTCGTTTATCGTGCAAACTTCTACGACGTACGTTCCGGTATGCGTCGTCAGCCATCTGTGTAAATTAGATACAACACGCGACCGTCTTATGTCACTTCGAACAATCCTAATGGCAATGGAATTACGGAATGAAAACGGTTTCTAGGCTGTGGTCTTGTAGTAGTTTGGTCTCGGATAATGGATAAATCGATCGATAGTTGTGAACTGTCGTTTGTTTAAGGACAAACCATCAGCTCCAGGAATTTCACAATAAGATGATAGCGGTAACTGATAAACAAGTAATAATAGACCTCAAGAAATTTATCAATTTATTCAACGAATTTAATTTTTGAACTTTTTATTTTTCTAATTTCTACATTTTCACGGATTATATAAGGCAGTGCAATGTATTTACTGACCTAAATATTTTGATATTTTTACAAACTAATTCCTCTTACAAAATGAAAAATAAATGATAGATATTAATAAGTTTGTACATAAACGTGGAATGAAGAGGAAATCATTGTTAAAATTGGCATCAGCTCGGCCTATTGAAAAGCATGACAAGGCGAGAGATATCGGATTGTCATTTCAACGACTTCGATCGCTTGCAAAGAAGCAACGGTTGGTTCCTAAGCCGATTTGCATAGGAATCGCTGCGGAAATAGACAAAATCGTGATCGCGATCAGGATTGAGTCACTATCGGGATGGAATATCATTCGCGGAGAAGAACGATCATCCTTTTCTAAGTCGAGGATTTCGCCCTCGATTATTCACCGTGCTTCTCTCCTGCTGACTTTAATCCGCTCAGCTTATACTGCGCGTCAATTTTCAACCGTGTCTCAGAAGTCGTGCGTTTTCTCCCCATTACAAATTCCGCGGTGAGTATGGCAATGATCGTTTTCTCACGGTGAGAATTTGTTCGAATAATTTCGCGCTCTCCACGTTAAGTAGCGTGTAAGATGAAATTATTGATTGTACTAAAGCGAGGAATTCGAACTATAAACGTGCCCTATTGACAAAATACGCGAAGGGTCGAATCCTCATTCTGTCGCACACAAGCGATTTGTCGGTGATGCGAGACAGCGAAATTATCTGAACAATATTGCTCTATCAAGGTTTTATCGCCGGCAGTCACGCGGTAATGGCCGCGGCGGTTTAAATATCCGCGCCTCTCGCAAGAGATGGTTCCACCGGAATTATAGTCGCCGGGTAAATTGCGTTAATTACATCGCCGCCGCCGACGCCGCGCGCACTAATCGTATCTTTGTAATTAAAGACGTTACGTCCGAAAGAAACGCACCTTTAACGGCCGCGATGGAATTTCTTAATATTGTACATCTCTATTAACGTGGAAGCTCCTAAAATCACTGTAAGCTCCAAAACATTTCACAACTAATTAAGAAATAAGTCGGTCAAGTAATTAAATTATCTCGGTTAATTCGCGATTAATTCTAAATTTGAATGGGCAACAAATTCATTACAAGTACTGAAGAAATAATATTAAGTTATTATAATTATTTTCTTTCTTCGCCAACATTTACGAAGCGAATCAAAGGCATAAAATGAATGTTGGTTAGGAGAAATACCTTCTCCAATTTACTATTTAGTTAAAGTTACTATTTACTCCTTACCTGCAATTACATTTTGCAGGCGCACAGTGAAGTGCGATTGCCACTATTAAACGCATTCACTAGGAGAGAATATAAAAAGACCCCATTTTGCGAGATTTAATTACCATCTTAACGATAACGGTCAGAGCTCAAATTCACGGTGATATTACCCAAGGATATCATCGCCGTGAGGGTGCTGTTACGCCGGTTTCTTATTTTCCAGCAATAAACGTAAAATCGAAATTCCCCGCTCGACGAGGCGGTTTACTTTGACTCCTCTGTTCTTTCAACGAAATGATAAAGGGCATTTTCTCGAGAAACGAGATACATAACGGCGAAGGTATCTAGGTCAATCTTCCATAATGGGATATAAATATATGCTTCAGAAAAAAGTACGATCCCCCATAAAAATCGGGATCGGGAGAGAAAATCATGTAGCCGTAACAACCAATAAAAAATTTTAGTTTAGTTTGATTTATATATATTTTAGCATTAGTGTAAAAAATTGCCAATTTTATTAACCTCCTCTTATTTTTAACGGTAAAATATTAGAAAAATACATATTTATATGTTCAATTCTATAGATTATTTTAGCGCCTTTCATTTTAAATTATAACTTACATATTAGTTTTTTTTCTATTGCTCATATTCTTTTTGTATTATATTCATATAACATGTATAAAATATCGTTATCGTAAAAACATTTAACGGAAAGATAGTTTAATTCAATTAGCTATGGGTGTCTTATCACTCGCAACGCGCGAAAGCAATTTTGACCGACGAAAGACGAAGCGAGATTAGGCTTGTCTAACACACGGGTTATGCGTGACGATCGATGCAGGACACGCGAGAGACAAAAGGGCTCGTTTCATATTCGTTTCATATTCATGAGCGCCTATTTCCTCGGCGACGAGCCGCCGCTGCTGCTCAACACGCTCGTCGACATTCGTCGCGTTCTGTCTCAATTTATGCCAACGTTAATTGCCACCACTGGCCCAACTTCGAAAGCTGCGCTCTTGAAAACCACTCTCCGCTTTACATCCGATGAATGCGAAACGGGGTTGCAATTCAGAGGTTGCGTCGAAAACGAGAAGACGGCGGCATTGCGGCGATTGCTATGCCAAGAAATAATGATAATAATTCGCAAAAAATGAGATATTTTCCTGTACCTGTTACCTTTTTCTTCACGATATCTAAATAAATTATTTGAATAATTCATGATTCCTTTTTCCTCTTTGAAAAGTTTCGTTAAAATTTTATTACCGCATGCACAGAAAAATAATTTTAAGAGAAATATAATAATTCCTTGAAAGAAAAAATAATTCCAGTTCTAAAATTCAATGTAACAAACTACGATCGAAAAGAATTTGCCTCTTCCCCCTCTTTCCTATACTTCAAGAAATAACAAGTTCAATTCGCTGTCGGCGAGACGAGGGCTGCATTAAATCTCGATACCGCGATCGAGAGAAGAGATGAACTTTTCTGAATAGGGGTAAGTAGAAGTTCGCGCAGAATATAGCGGACATTTCCGTGAGTAGACGGTCGATTAAAGGGGAGATCCAAGTCCGGGCGAAGTATAGGAGTACGTTTCGACCCGAAGGAGGCCTCCCATCCTCTCTTTCACTCCTTTTGTCTTCTTCCGGATACGGAGACGTAATACAAAAACTTTGTAAGAGCGCCGGAAAGTACGACACGCCAGTTTTCACGCTTTACCGAGTGTATCGACATCGTTCTCGAAGGTACAACGAGGCCATATTGATTTCTCCCGGTCGCTGAAGAAGGACCAAGGAGAGGAGGAGGAGGAGGAGGAGGAGGAGGAGGAGAGACGAGGGGAGAGAACAAGAGGAGAGACAAGTTCGATACAAACTCATCCCCTAACTGGTTGCCGCAAGGTAGCTCTGTCTCTTTGAGCGGGCCATTTCGAGATATTATTTCGCCAATATGTCGTTGCTACGCCCCACACTACTTCCACTCAAGTGCAATTAATAGCCGAAGCGTAGATCGGGATTCTTTGAAACATCGATATATTGGATGACTTTTCCAGCCGTCCTTGTAGTCAGCAAAATTTATTAAATGAAACCGATGAAAGATATTAAATTACTAACCCAACACAGAGTCGAATCAAAAATACGAAAAATTTTTCAACTCTAAGATAATTAAAAAATAATACAGTTATAAATTGATTCAGTCGAAGAATTAAATATTCTTCCGTAAAAGTTGTGACAATTCTATCGCCATGAGACAAATTTTTATTTTCGTATTTTATTTTATAATTTAAGATTAACTTACATACAATATGTGTATAGCGTACAAAATTGTATATTTTACGAAATTTGATTGTACACCATCTTCCGTCGCGATATTTTAATCTGCTCAAGTTAAGATTAAAAGTTAAGATTAAAATGAAGCAGCTTGAGATCAATAATGAAAAAGATGTTTCTATCTATTTATACTTCTAAAATTTAATTTGCGAAAAGATATGTACTTTCGCAATCAACTTGAAAATCAACTCTCGAAACTTTGATTTCACTCGGTGGGAAAAAGTTGATTCCAAATTCATCAGAAACTCATCCTTGAAGTAATCCCACATATTGCAATGTGTGTGCGTGTGTATGTGTACGCCTACATCAAGATACAAAAAAAGCACATATACTTTTTTATGACAACGAGGAGAAACGTATCGGCTAAAAGGAATACAGATTTATGTTTCGACGAAACTACCGGCCTTAATCCCTCAGAGGGATCGCGCGATAAGATACACGCGGTAAATGGAATCTGTCTTAAGACCTACCAGTACGTCGAAAGTTTCGCGAGAGCGAATAACTGCGCGCGGATAAAAAAGTTTCGCGAGACTTTCGCCCCGTCGGGAAACACGGCGAAGCAACCGCGGCCGCGTATCCGGCATTAAAAATACATCATCTGTACAGCAACCGCGGGCGACTGTTGTAAACTTCGGTAAATCATTCGCGTATGGTGGGCGGCGAGTGATGAGACTTATAATGGCGCTAATGGTATGGTAGTATTTTTTTTTTTTTTCAGTTAATTTTGCGCGCATTAAATACGTATATCCACTCTTTAAAAAGGCGGATTAAATCGACATTCGAAAGTCTCGAAGTATTATTGCTTCTTTTCCGCGATGCTGATTGAGTTTCTTGCTCGGGTCATTTCGAGGGTATTGCGAGAGTAACCAATAAGACATGAAAATTATTCGCTAATTTCTTGCTTTTAAAATGACTTTTTTGTTTCACTTTTTAAAAAGTTATACTTAATATTGAGCTATCGAGTCTCTTGTAACTTTTTCAAAACTAGAGCAAAAAAATTATTTTTAAAGCCAAAAGTAGCAAATTAGCAAATAATTTTCATGTTTTATTGATTATGTTCTGATAATTTGACACAGATAGCTTAATATACATATCTATATATTAAGCTATCTGAGCCAAATTATCACAACATAACGAATAAGATATGAAAATTATTTGCTAATATTTTGCTATTAAAGCTTTTGCTGCAATATTCTTTTTTTTTTCAGTTAATTTTCCGTGCATTAAATACGCACATCACATTAAAATGCATCTAATTGGAGTAAAAACTTTAAATGTTAATTTAATCTTGGATCTTAATTTTTATTTTCAAATTTGATTATTTTCCTTACTGTGTAAAATATGCGATAGAAATATATCAGCCGAATAATGAGAATTTCGGCAAACATCGTTCCGCAAAAAATGATTCTAAAATAAATCTGAACTTTCGGAACGTATGCGTAATTTATCGGACCACTACGACTGAAATATCTCCTGGGAGAGAATATTAAGTCGCAAAGTGTCTCGTAAAAATAAAACTCAAGGCTACACGACGCGGCGACGTGAATGAAACTGGCATTAGTCACGCAGCGTGCGTCATAAATTATATCAATCGGCACATTATCATCACCGGGGATGGTAACACACCGGTGTGCGATGAAGATGTCATTACGATTATCCGATGTTATGCCGGCCGCCGATTTGCTACGTGCGGGCACCGAGCTGCTGGGAAATGCATCGACTCCCCATCGTGCACGCGCTTACGATCGTAACTCTTCACTCTCGCGATTCGCATGTACATTTATGCGCGCACATTTTTCACGCCATGACCGTTAAACCAATATGTCAGGCCACAGATCAAAGGTTGCATCTCTTTTTTTTTCCCATGTATTTTTATGGGGCGAAGAGAGGGAGCCGATCAAGGATACCCGTCGCGGTGATAAAGCCCGGTACATTGGAATTTTCGCGTTATTTTCGTATCGCGGATACCATCATCGCGCTGGATTTTTAGTTCGATACGTTTCGGCGTTTATCGGCAGCAATACGTTTACAGCGCTCCACGGTCAATACACGCGCGTTAATGGCTCTTGACACGGTTACCGCGTGCCACCGGTGAAATATGCTTTCGATACGTTTAAAAATATCACAAATTGCACGAACGAAATAAGATATTTTGACAATCGCGGCTGCTACATGCCGAATCTGCGAGATTTATCGCGATCGCGAGTCGATTCCGGCAGCCGGCGGGACCGCCGACGAAAATTGCAAATAGCGGCGATGCTCGTTTCGGCCAACGATAATTCCGCCATTCGCGTGGTTAAACAAGAAATCGAAACGGTAACGACACGTCGTGCTTGTTTCTTCTCGTTTTAGAGGTGCTGAATTCGTGATTTATTATAAGCTGTAACAACCGCGTGGGGCTCGCAAACGGGGGTCCATTCGTAGCGCCGAGGACAGTGTGATGAGCTATAAATCGATTCGTAGGTACTTCCTGTGAAAGTTAACTGCCGTTTGGAAAAATTTTATTGTCTATGGACTTGCTGCGCAAAAGCAACGTCATTGCCGCAACTATAATGTAATTCACGAGCCCGCGGCTATTAGGGCCCCGTTATTCCCGCATTATCCTCTCGTCTTTAATGAGCGTATGAATATAACGTATAATTTTGATAAGCTCTACATCAGCATTCAATATACAGACCAATCTTTTTTCTATTAATCTCCATCTAATCCGATTAAATTGTTCTTGCTCCTGAGAAAATATGAGGTAGCAACGTTTCAATGATTTCTATTTGTAACCACAATTTATTACATTCTCAATAATTCTATTTAATCGAATTAAGCTTGTTTTATCTCTGTTATACACGTACAAGACATATTCGAGACAGGGATATCTCAATATCAATTTAAACTGATTAATTTTTTGCAGTTGTAGTTACAACATGAAATAATATTATTTCAAATTAATATATATTTATATTCGTTGCTTTTACATTTCATGTTGTTTCTTTCAGACCAAGATTTAATAATGTCACTGTAATCTGGCTTTAAGCGCCAACGTCAAGAGTATTAGCGTATAACTTGAAATTCCTGTTACATAATAACGATATGTATATATATATATATATATATTTATGCTGTTATAACAAAAAATATAGAAGCACTGCCATTCCAAATGGGACTTCTCAGGCAATACGCATTCATAAGAAAAAAGATGCAGAGCGGTAAACCATGGTTTTTTTCATGTATTTAATTACACTTTTACGTGATATGTGACCGCGGGGAAATGATTACCTCCCTTTCAACGAAGTCTTTTTACCGCGCCGCAATTTCAGCACAAAAATTATGTCCGCGTACGCACATGTAATGGTATTAATCACGATATTTCTCAGTAAACACAGTAGGATGTGACTGCACAGGGGACATAATAGTTCCTAGTAATTTACAATAGATCATTAATCAAACGTAAAGAATTTTTCAAAATTTCAAACTGGCAGACAACGATATTGTGTATAACATTGACATATTAGGAGTAGTTGAGTGCTCCGTAAATATTTCATCGGATGTAATACCGATACGCCAGGTGAGATTAGGATGATTCAAAAGCCATAGTCAGCGGTGGGCGGTTCGTTAATGCACGGTATTTTCTACGCTATAGAATTATGATCAGTCGATTGGTCCCGTTATTGGTAATATTCGGTGCATTATGCAAATATGTATATATTGTCGAACTATTCCCGCTTGGCGTTCCGATTACCATTGATCGAGTTGCCTCTCCCTCCCACTCCCTCTTCTCGATTTCTCTCTCTTTCTCTCTCGCTTGCTCGCTCTATCTCTTTCTCTCTGCGTTTATGCGCGCAATTCAGGCCGCGAGATGCATGATGCAGTTTCTCGAGCGCACTCAATGCAACTCGTTATATATTTTCATGACAATATATTTCTAAAAAATGTATATAGAATTATAAGTAGAAAGCCATAAGATCTTGCATTGAAAAAGAATTTAAAATTTAAATACATCTCATCATTCTCATGTACTTAATATAATAACTGAAAGGATATTAGCATTATTTCCATGTTACTAATTTTACTCTTTTTTTTTCACTATTGTGTTTTTGATGTAGAAAATTAAAAAGAGAGACAAACGCAGATCTCTCGGGATTCAGAAGTTTTATAATAACCCAGCTACACCTCAAATTAAAATTTCAACATATTCACGCCTCTCGCAAATATTCATCGCGAGAGATAAGAATAACGGCGTTGAGTCGCCCCAGAATTTTAATAAGACCAAGAGAAGATTAGGGACACGAAATACGCGAAAGAGATACGCCGTTCGGAGAAAGGAACACTACTTTCGACTCTCTTTCAGCGTTTTCATTCAAGTACAATCGTATCTTGTCGGACAGCGATGTAATATCTCATTTCTCTCACTTCAAGTGTAACCAAGTGGTTAAAGAGACCCTCAGTTTAGAAATAATGCAAGTTCTCGCGAAATTATAGAAAATTATGATTCTACGAAAATAAACTACACGAAATTATAGTTTTGTGAAATTGTAATTGTTTATACATGCTTGAGAACACTCTATAATAATCGTTAAAAATAAGCCGGCATTGATATACCATTTTTTCGCTCAAAATTAACTTCTATCTATCGACTGGATTCTCACTGAAACGTTGAATTTTCTCTCGCGAGGCGTGTATAATTTTCATAGGATGCAGACGGTTAATATTGCTTGTGACAAATCGGAATGAGGTAGGCAATGGCGAGTAGGCAAACACGCGCGCGAGAGAGCAAATCGATATTTGGCGGATAAGCATAATAAAAAAAAAACTACACGCGCGCGCGGGGCAGCGGATTGTTCGCGATACTTTTTGTTCGCTCGGGCAGCATCGCTATCGAGAGTATAACCGATCGTATTTATACGTCCGACGGAACGTATTGCGTCGGCGGTTGAGTTATGAATCCGCGCTTAACGCGAGCAGCAACGAAATAAACATGCCGGACGGAAGTTTTCGCGTGATTTACGGACACGGCCGCGACACGGGGAACCTCCGCGAATTCGTCACAAATTTCTCGACGTCGGAATCGAGTCGCGAAATCACGATCGCATTAATCGACCTCGATTGAAACACTCGCGAAAGCCGATAACACTAAAACTCGTAAAACTAACGTGATCGACAGCATTTTTTATGAAAATCGCGCCGACCGCTTTCCAATTTATCCCTTAACCCGATAAGCGCGTAAAATCGCGGGGAAGAATAACGGCACGTGAAAAACGGCGCTTAATCCATTGAAATGAATTTCGAAGTGGTATTTTCGGAAATCCCGGCCGCCGCGATTCTGGCGTGAGAGAGAATCGCAGAATCCCTGAAATCTGACGTTAAAACTGCGCGCAATCTGCATTTCCGCGTGCTTGCAGGATCGAGAAATTACGGAGTTGCGATGGGTATTAGATACGGTGGTATATAATACGGTGGATACCAGTGCCTCAAGCTTCCCCCGCCTCTCTCTTTCTCTCTCGCTCTATCTCTCTCGCGGCGTTTCGTACTTTCGGAAGTTGCAACAAGAGCAAGTGTAACAAACTACTTCAATCAGCATCGCGGGCAAGCCGCGCGAACGCTTCTGGCGTCCCAATTAATAAGTTTCTCCGCGGCGATTTCGGAGTTACACACTCCGCGGCGCGTGCCGTTAAGAATCATGCGAAATTTGTAAACCGTATTCCGCGATTGTTTGACATAGAGGTCAAGGCAGTCTGTTATATCGCCGTAATACAGGATATTATGAATTATTCATTTAAAAAAGAATTTATATCTTTCATTATGACTGCGAAAAGTGAATCCCCGGAAATTTCGATACGCGAAGGAAATATCTAAAAATAAATATTTCGGTAACAATGAAACTCAACACAATTTAATTGTTACCATTAACTATTCTGAATTCAGTTTTCGGGTAAAGTGGCTCCAATGAAATTTCATAATGAAATGCTCGTTACATAATGCTAACGCTTTTTCGCGAGGAGTTCCGAGTTCCCGCACGCGATATTTCAACAAGTCCGCGGATTCGCGTACGTACAGCATGAGCGCGGTAACGAAATTCCGAAATAATGAAATTACGAATTCCTTTTCATTCGTGTGTAGAGAGGGTAGAAGACAAACGCGCGGAAGGTGGAGATGGAGGAAGTTGCCTCGTCCATTAAAACACGAAACCACAATCTCTGGATGGGTCGGTGTTCTGTTCCACGCCGTTTCTTCCCACGATAACGAAAAACATCGCTTTTTAAACGTTGTCTGGCGATGAATGTTAATAAAGTAGTCGCGCAAAACTGCGTTCGCATATATTACAACGAACATTATCAGTTAGTCAATTATAATTAGCATAAATTAATGTCTCGTACGAATATTTGCTATAATACTGAATAACTAGAATTCTGTATGGAACAAGAATTTGTGTGCGTACTTTTATGTAACTAGTTATCGACTTTTGGATAGGGCCATTTTCAAACTGTTATTCCTATACAGAATTTTAATAATTCTATGACTTCTTTTCAGTATTTTCAAAATGTCTAGGATTTTTTACCAAAAAAAATACATAAAACTGTTTAGAAATTATATCCTATCCAAAAATGAGTGATTGCCAGATAAAATTTAATGAACTTATTTTTTTCCATGTACGCGCGCGTATCCTTCGTTAAAACGCGATAATTTTTTACATCTTTGGTTTTCAGCAAATGTGCGTAATGTAGGTACAATTGTACATCTCTAAGATGGATGCAAGTCTAGTCTGGCTGCTTCCTTACAATCTCGCGAATGCCTCGTTTTGTGCATATCACCCTACGCCCGGAGCGGAAGGATAGAATGAAAGCAAGCGGTTTGCTCCTTGCCGCCGGGCGTTTCTCTCCATTATCCATTTGGCATTCTAGCCTCCGTAGCATCTCCCGCTCCGTAGGACTTTCGCACGGCTCTGATGAGTCCTTGTCATGTTCTGCGGTCGCAGTCTCTGACTTATCCAGCCGCGCCGCGGAATGTCTTCGCGAATGCTTTCCACTGAATTCACCAAGTCGACGCTTGCTTCTCCTAGACACGAAAGATCCTCTTTCGCTCTTACTTCCGAGAGATATTTGTCAGAAATATACATCTCACCCATTTTCATCGAGAAAACCTCAACGTCATTCTCTTATTCATGAGTTGACGAAAGGAGTCTTTCGGGATATTCTAGGCTATAGAAGCCTTAAGAAAAAAATTGAATATAAAGATACATTACTTTATAGCGAAAAAGGTGATTAAGATTTATTTAACTGCTGAATATATATATTTTTTTTTTGTTTTCGCCAAACTTTGATAAAGATTTATTCCGTTCATTAATTTGGCAATCGGTAAAAGAAGAAAAAAAATACAAGAATACGAAGAAATGGGTAGAATGGAAAGGGGATAAAAACCTCGAAACGATAACTACATGAGGAAAAATCCAAGAAACAAAAAGCGTGAGGGAGCAAAAGCGAAAAACGTGATGAATGCCGGGATGAAAGGAAACGGTAGTCGCGCGCACGTATACCGAGAATGGTGAAAAACAGGATGCATTTGGTCTGCGCGACGGATGCCGACCGTGTCTTCGGCTCTTGTTGCGGCGCCGGAAGTGCAGGCGAGGGATAGGTAGATAGGTAGGTAGGTAGGTAGGTAGGTAGGTAGGTATCACCTTTCTTCGTCCGTGCGATGTAACACGTCGCAGTGGACCCCGGGGAGCCGTTTCGAAGGAGACAGCCGCCAATTTATCCCGTCCGACAACGTCGTCGACTCCCCCTTTCTCTATCTTTTTCTCCGTCTGTCTTTTTCCCTTTCTCACGACCGACAGCATGTCTTCAGACGTGTACGTGTCGTCGCTGACCGCGATTACTATGCCTGGACGAGCGTCGTATCTCTCGATGTTTTCAGTTGAAAGTTTGCGTGGTATTACGTCGGATGACAACGTTATATTCGATTTAGGATGGGAAAAAAAGAGGATTAAATTGATAGGAATGGGCTGAAAGATTACACTGATAAACATAATAATCCCGAGGTTCTCACGCTTATGAGACTGTAATAGAGAAGATGACTTAACACACGCACACACACATACACACACACGCACAACGGTATTCTTTTTTAACGATCTTTTGATTATAATTTCAAGCCAAGCTTCCTTTTGTAAAAATTTCGACGACATTACCACAAGTATCAAGTTTGCCTACATTCGTATTGACGTATTCTTCAATTCAGTCTTCAAGTATGAGTAAGAAGGCAAGTATCGCATATCACGAAATATCATCTCTGGCAATAGTAGACGTGATAGTATCGTTGAATAATTTTGCTTGATCTATCGCAACATTGCATCGACTTTCAAATGAGAGACTAGGTGCTTTCGTTGTTCTAGGAATGAAGTCGACTGTTTCCACAGTGATCAACACGCACAATGAGATCTGCGTTGTCCAGCGAGTGCTGTGAACTTGCACAATGCAAATTCATCGCAAAGGCAATGGTTCTGTTGCGTTTAAACTTGGTGATCACTAACAAGTCATCTCAACAGAGTTCAATTTCAGACTATATATTCTATGCACTCTAGTTCCACGATTATATTCATAGTATGATAAAACACAGTTGGTTAAGTAATTCAGTTGAAATAGATAAAAATAATATGAAAGTCGAAGAAAAAAATTGGAATAAATGTTGTTTATTAAGAATTAGCTAAGACGTTCTAATTAATAAACTATGTATAAAACTGAAAACGAAGAAGGCTTTCCAGACTAGTATAATTCACAAATAATTCCACGTTTATATTATTTTACAATTACAAGAATTTAAATTAACTGACCTCAATCTTACGAATGCAAAATCAAGCAGTAGAAGGAATCAACGTTTTCTTTTTCAACAGAATTTTGTTTTTCACAACGGAAGCTGTCAATGTACTAAGATACTGTCGATCACGTTTCTTTATCGATGATTTTCTACAACAGGTGGTTTGCCTATTGTCAAAGCCAAGCGAAACCATTAGACACGCTGTTAACCTACTTAGCGGCGGTAACGGTCAGCCGACGCCGATTACATCGGCTCGATAATACGCCTTTCTTTCTGATGCTATCAGCGAACCGCAGACTCTATCGGTCGATACGTAACCCTTTACACCGCATCGCAATTTCCATAACGCATGTTTCTGTGCGCGCGATGCTATCGGCGCGATGTTGTAACGAGTATATACGTGCCACTTGACGAGGAAATCAATCCTATTCAAAGATCCGAGCGAATAATTTGCGCGATAATCAGACGGAGATTACGTTATTTTCGATGTATTGATTGATACGTCTTATAGAGAAGAATTTCGTTCGTACGTTAGAGAATTTTATTCGATCAATCTGAAAACTTGTTCGTTATAATTAACGGGGACAATTTCGTCGAAAAATATTGCATAAGCGCCAGTATTATAGCAGCACGGCGCAATTGCCAACAATGACGCTCGTATCGCAGAATTACCGCTAATTGCACAAGTAACAGCGTATTAATGCAAGTTTGCAAAGTTTCTCACAAGCGAGCCTGATGCTTGACTTGCGTTGATACAACATCAGTTTCCCGTCTTCAGACAAGAGCGACCATAACTTATTATCGCATTTTGCGGTTTGTAACAACACACAACGTCGAGAGTTTGCTACGAGGAGGAGGTTTCCTCCTGCTCAACGTATCGCTCTTGATACACGCAAATTTGTTGAGCACATCGTGGTCGTCCGACAATCAACGTAAATTGTTAACATTAAAGTTAAAAGCTCCAGTGCGGAAATATTACCGCACGCAAGAGAATTTATCACGATTTTGATTAGCCATTGGTTAGTTAGCGGTGACTCAGAGACAATATACGCGGAATTTATTTGCGGTCGAGCAATCCATGTATTGCTCTATGCCTTTATTACCGCCTATCAATGAGCAATTCTCATATTCCGTTTGGCATTCCAGTTACGTCGCATCGTGTGGCTAAGAAATTTCTGAAGAATTACATTGTATAGTTTTCTAATCCAAAAGCACTTTACAAACTTTATATAATGGATTTCATTCGTTTTTTCAGGCTCAAATTGTTTCTGTTCTAGCTTACATTTGTTTCTGCAAAAGAGAAAGGGAGAGATTATTTGACAATAATTTCAACTTTATTATTTCTCTTCCACGACAGTTAAATGATAGCGAGAGGAGAAAGACGAGCTTTTAGTAATTTAAATAAATAAATTTAGGTAAGAATGTAAAAATTGATGAGAAATTACTCAAAATTTTACGTAATCTCGTATCTTCCGATACAAATAATCTTAATAATTAATTTTTGAACCTTTTCAGATCTACCCATCACACGTAATTGTTTTCATAAAATTAATTAGCTTAACTGACCGAGCCCGTAACTTAAAGCTCAACACATCGTAACGCGAGAAAATGAGGTAAGACGGAGTGAGGTGAGGCCATGAGCGCGATTAGGTAACGTGTTACGTTACTCCCAACGAGTTACGGGTCTCAGTTGGCCAACCTCTCGTAAACGTGCTTACACAGACACAACCTGTCGTCGTGCATCGTACCGTCGTCATACGGCCGTGAGTACACGACACGTAAGTACGCAGTGGCGTACTTATGTGGTCTTGGAAAAACACTTTGAAATTTTACAGCAGAGGGATTCTAATTAATTGCAAATGCTACGCAAGCAATTAAAACCATATGATCGTACGGTTTCTCGGTGAAATTTTAGCCTTCCGAGGCGCATCGGAGGTCAAATGAATTACACGTGATTTTTTGGAACGTAAAGACGTGTGTCTTTTCCTTGAGAAAAGTGTAAGCCTGCAAGTACCATCATCTTTTTGTTTTATTTCAGGATTATTTGCTTAATGATAATAATGCATAATGCTTTAATGATGAACTAAGGCGCGTGAAAACGTCGAAAATTACTGAAGCTACGGAGAAGATTGGTTTAGCAGGTTACGAGCAAAAGCGTTGCGTCACGTCGCATTTCATAGTGCGGTGCGCCTTTATGGTATGGGAATTACAAACCTCTCGCGCCTTGGTGTATATACTATGCTGACTGTGTTACTTTTTGTTACAATATTATATTGCACCGTTTTCGGATTTAAAGTGTGAAACGGTTTTACGTTTCAATCCCAAAATCGCTCGATTGTGTAATCGGAACTAGAATGCTTAGGGAATACGACGAAATTTTTTATAACATATCGAAATAGACAAAAAAATATATATCTATATGGATTGAAAAAAAATTGTTTAATATAAAAATAGTTCATATTTTTATATTTTTATACTTTTGTGTTAAATTTTTTATAATTTTAATGTGAAAAATTCAAGCTATTGTTCCTTTACTAAAGTTCTTTATATTTAACAAATGTAAAAAGTTATATTTTAATGGATGAAACATCTCGTGGTTAGGTTACAGTATTTTCAAAAAGTCCTTCAATTGTAACATGATCAACATGACATTCTCTCGAGCACACCTAACGTATTATGAACTCAACTCGGAAACTATTGAACATTTTACCCTAATTTAATATATCAATTTAATTTATTCTCGGTTCGCAAGGACAAGGCGCGACGTGGCAACGCGACGCAGGATATAACTTGGAAAGATTATCCGAAGACACTTCTCTCAATTGAGACGCTGAATCGAGTTTTCTCGAATGACAGCTCGTCATATAAGTATCCGTGCGGGAAAATGACATGAAAGTCGATTACTGTCGTGGGGACGTCTTTATGGAGCTTCGGGTGTACAGGCTTTCTCAAAATAAATACATCAAATAGTAATATTGCTAAATTTTTCAGCAATTTATAAATCGTTCAAAAAATAAAAAATGATATTATTAATAAGTCTTCCTTCAAGTATTACGTATCTTGATACAGGCAACTTTTAAATTACTCGTTCATTAAAGTACTCTTTGAATCCTCAAGAAGGCGATAATCTCGTTATTAATTCCCTTTTGAATTTGATTAGAAAAACTTAACAAGAAAAATGTAGTATAGCAAGATCTTTATTAAGAAAAAAAATTGACTCGATTGAAATCTGTGTGTCTCATTTATCTCATTCTGGGACACCCTGTAGAAAAGTTTCCTTTCGCTCGAGTCGCGCGACTGGCAGCCCCATACATTTTCCTAGCTCCTCCTCTCTCTGACGCATTTCGGATATTAGGTTTCGAACGTCAATCAGAGCACACCGCCATCGATCGTCATCTGGACGCTGTGACAGCGACGGATTACGCGCGAGTGTCGTCGGAAAAATATATGCGAAATACCATAGAAGTTTCTCAACCGCGAGAGGTCTCGCGCTCGGCCTAAAACTCGCAATACCGGATTTATAATATTTGCAATCGCTAATAAATCTCGGCTAATAAATCTCACAAAATTGAATATGTGGTTTAAATAAAACTTATTTTATTTTACTTTCTATATCTGAATTCTTGAAGCTGTATTTCAATCTACAAATAATATTTTTTAATATTTTTCAAATTTTTTACTACATTGAACTTGAATAATTCAAACTTTAATTTTTTAGAAATCTCAAAAATCCATTGAGAATCATTTTTATGTAAATCAAACATTTTTTTGGATTTTCGTTGTACACATTCACCGTTTTTAATACTAAAATTTAAAATTGAATTTAGTGATGCAAAAATTCTCATAGTGCAGTTTTCATATATAAATTCAATAACGTCATTATTAAATTTTTCGTACACAACTTTTTATAAAAAAAACTGAACTGCATATGTAAATTATATTTATCAATTTTTTAATGCATTTTTATAAATTGACTTTGTCCTGTATTTCAGAAAAATTAAGAAATTTGTTCTCGCATACGCGCGTGCACGCGTGTGTCGTCCGTGTGTTAGAAATAGAAAGTGAAGAATGAGGAATGAGGAAGAGACCGTGTAATCGATCCAATTTTAGATCATTGTGCACGTAAACATACGTAATGCAGTGAGAAAGCGTGAGGATTTTATGGATCAATGATTTTGTAATTGAGCGACCGATAGATCTTAGCAATTTACGGAGCCGGCAATCTGCAGATCTCTCTAGCAATTTATGAAGCTAACAGTCTAACAAATTTAACGGGTCTATCGATCCATAAATCTAGAAGATGCGAGACCCCTACCGTTACACGAGTCTAATTACTTTCGGCATTTATACCCGGCCGTCTCGCATGGTTAAACGCATCTCGCTTTTTCCTCTTCCACACTGGAAACTAAACTCGCGAGAGATGCGAAATTATTTGCGATGCTCGCAGGAACACGAATTTGCATGTTCGCCGTTTACGGTCTTAGCGCCGAGGTTCGCCGTTTAACATCATCAAGATGCCACGGCGGAACTGTAAAAGAGGAAAAGCAAAAAACGTCGTTTGCCGTGTTCGATTATCGTACGACGTGTTTCATGGCGGTGAAACTGGGTCGTGTAACACGCGCACGTGTCCGGCTGCATCTGCAAAACAAATGCGGCGGCTGACGGCAGACGGCATAAGCACAGATTTATGGAAATAATCGCGAATACGCTCGCGGCCTTTTCGAGAAACGGATGCTGATGCGAATTGATTTCTCGCGGACAGCTGGCCATTGTTACATCGGCCGGATAAATGGAAGGGGGAGAGAAAGAGAAATATTTTTTTTATTCCGCCGCAGTGATGTAACTATTTAAACGAGTTTACAGGGATTTACGTGCCGCAAAACATTATACTTTATGATGATCGTCACATAGAATGTATTTTCCCCTACGTCACAATGAGATAAATGATTTGTACAAATCGCGAATTAAGTGGACACGTTCGATTGCTCGATTGATGGTCCAAATGACCGTCTCGCCGACGATTAGCGGATCTTTGTGATGATTGGTTGGTCATTCGCGTAATCGACTGTCAAGTGTCGAAGTACAAATCTAGAGTTTACTGAAGCGAATGCACGATGAATGTCATACTCGAAGTCGCGTATTTGGACAAGCTTTTCAATTTTAATAATAATTTTAAAAAGGTTATCTCCAAATATGAAATACAAATGCAATTAGAAATTAATTTAAAACTCTATTATAGTGTCATGCTATTCTACACTGAAAGAACATTCTGATTAAAAATGGATGAATCAGAAAATTCTGTAGGATTGATAAAATATTCTGGTTATTATAATAGAACTCAATATTTTGTAACTTATAATAACTAGAATTCCTATTATAATCACCAGAATATTTCATCAATTCTACAAGATTTTTCTGATTCGTCCGTTTTTACTCACAATTTCTTTCAGTGCATTTACACGCGTATACATTCAAAAATAATGCAAAGCAAAATTAATACAATATAAAACGTTACTAATAACTGATTTTGTCTCACAATCAGTACATTTTAGCAGAGACAATACAGGTTTTTCTTTTTGCAGAAAAATTTCGGCCATCACTGTTCACGCTTCATCGATTTATGCGGGCGATAATGCGGAAAGCAAGACGAGAACTGCCGTTGCCACGTGGGCGTTGTACACGTGGATATATAGTGCACCACCCTCAGAGAGCGAGCCCCGGGCCTCCCGCTCTCGGTTCCAGGTCTCAGCTCCGAGAACTCGGGGAAAATCTCAGAAATGTGACCTTTCGCGCGCGCGAGTCTCTCTTAACTCTCTCTTTCTCTCGGCGGCGATCTAACACCGAGAGAGCTCGAGAGCGCGGTTTCTCACGCCTGCCCACGCACGCGGAGAGATTGATGAAGCAGTCACACTTGTTGCACGTGACTGCACCTTTCTTTCTCGCCCTCTCCCGAGCGTACATCTCGTATAATCGGCACCCCGAGAGGAAATGTTTCGAGCGTTCATCGCGACTGTGGAAATTAACGAACGCGTCTGTCGGCACTGCGAGCACAATCGATCACGATCGAAGCGCGATCGAGCGAACGAGTCAATCCCGCGAAGATTCTACCTGCGGAAAATTTCCTCAGCAATTTTTACTTGCGGAAAATTAAGCCGCAACGTGTCGCAGACTTATCTCTATACAAAGATATTATCTCTAACGTGAACAAGAATTCATGTGTTTTAACTATGATCTTACAATTGCATATGTTTTAACTATGTTCTTACAATTGCATTTTTTTTCCTTCGATGAATTTATGCGGTAAAGAAAACGCAGAATTATAGATGAAAAATGTTTATACGAAAGATTCCAATTCCATCTGCTTGAAAATGTTTCATGATTTTTTCTTTCCGAGAAGAATAATATTATTTTAGGAATACTTCCATTTTTTTATGATTATACTAACAATAAGGTCGAGAATAAAACGGCCAAGAATGAAATATTAATTTCAACGCAAATATTATTTTCTATTTATGTATGTACAAACTACTCTGACTAAGCATTCGCGCGGGTCGATAATTTAACTATAATTACCCGGCGTCGAAGCGTACAGCGTCGATTACGCAACATTAACTCGTTCACCGACGCAACACACGGACACGCACGGGCCGTTCCCACATTCCCCATCGAGAGGTCTTTCCATAAAGTCAAATCACTTTCGCGCGTAAACGCCATCGATCACGCACCGACATGATCTTCCGCCGCCGCGTTGATCCTCGCGAGAGAAAAAGACGGAGAAACGATTTGCGAGCCGAATTAACCTGCAAAGTCCGAGAAATACTAGCTAAGATATATACATACATACACACACATATATATATTTATAAGTTAAGAAGCTGATTTAGCTTCTTAACTCGATAGTTAATCTCCATGAATGGCTAGTTTGATTACATACGTGAGTTAATCTCTTCCGAACAAAATGGGAGTCACGATCTTGAACGTGTATGAAAATATAGTAATAAATTTTAATTAAGAAAACACAAAAACCGTAATATATCTTTTTTACAACTTTCTCGTGCATCATTGTTAAAAATTGACACATTTAGTGATTTGGTGATTTAAAACTCGTACACTATCAGCCCAGATAGACATTCTCATCAGTCGAAGTGGACTAAATGCATCGGAAAATACGAAAAAATCTTCTATTTATATTTGTGTTCATATTAAATTGAAGAGGATATCGAGCACTTCGCCAAAATAGCGGCCGCCATTGACGCAGAAACGCGATCGATCACGCGCGCTTCGCAATCGGTCTCTCGCGAAACCAGTTACGTTGGTCTCTGGGCGCAACCCATCAACGGTAGTGGCGACGATCGTGGTTTATGTACCACCCCTCTCTCGAGTGCTCCGGACTCGATACCCTGCATCCAATACACCGCATCAGGAATAGAATCGCTCGCGATGTGCGCCCCCGAGAATCGAGTGGCGATGACTTCGCGAGCGGGAGAACGCGGGAAAAAAAAGAGGAAGGCAGAAAAAGAAAAGCCCGAGACTGCAGACGATCAACACCGGGTAAGGGATGGAAAATCGATTGCAAGAAACACTCGCTCTCCTCTATCGCATTTACATGCCTCGATCGAGTTACAATCCGCACGGTGCTTCTCCGATGAAGCCTTCGGTAAAAAGGAAAGTAGAAAATAATAGAAGCTATCTTCCAACTGATAAAAATAGCAAACAATCGCATGGTTTCTTTTTTTTTTACGCGAAAGGAAATAAGCGGTAGCTTTAAATCGAATATATTCATCGGACTGCTTTCCGGAGAAAATATTTATACAGGATGTGTGTCTGGAAATAATTATTATAAAATTTATAAGCGTATTCCTGGATTTATCTAAAGCCGACGTTTTCCTCGATAAACCGGCGATTTTCAAGTAATTTCTACCGGCGAGGAAACAAGATCGTTTATGTTTTAATTTAGAAAATGACGAATAAGTGGCCGATATTTTCCAACGTTATCACCGGATACAAATATACACTGGCCGGTGAAAAATGAGATTAAAAACAAAATGCACGTAGCCCAGCTATCGGCGAAGCGGGAGATCGTGTAAAGCGAACGTAAAGCTCGATCTATGCTCGGTTGCACGCGATACGTCATAGTCAATTGAAACTGTCGTTGTACATATATCGGTGCACAGGGGCATTACTCATCTCCATGTAATGTCTTATCGATCCCCATCCTATCGAAGACGTCGCGGCAATGCATGAGATGCGTGGACGTAAATTATTCAGGACCGTCGGTTTTGAATTACGAGGCCCGCGTTAAATATTAATACGCCGGCCGGGGGCAAGAAAACGCGACGTAGAATAAGTAATGCCGAATACGGGCTGACGGAAAATAGGCGGGAATAATTCAGTTTGTTGGCCGCGTGTGCTCGTTTGTGTGCGACAAGAAAGGTGAGCGGGCAACATTTGAAATTCAATCTTAATGCGAGAGTCAAAGGATTATCTGCCACGAAATCGTGCATCGAATTTAACGTAATTCCTCGTTGATTAATCTTTTTTAAAATTTTTATGCTCCAGGCCCGAAGTTGCCTGTTGCGTGCCCGTAGAGGAAGGCAGAAACGTGTGAAAATAATATTCTATTACCGACGTAAAATAATCCGACGGCTTTACGAGGCGGCCGCGCGAAATACGGCGACATCGAAAATTATGATCCCCCGCGTGTCTTCCCCCTCTCCCTTCTGTTACATTAATAAGGGGATACGGCGTGCGTTTATATTGTATGCTGCGTATTTATACACACGTACGTGTTTATACATTGCTGCAGGCCGGCGAGCGACCAGCCAGCGCGCGCAAATTGCAAGCACGTCCGCATGGGCACTCTTGTAAACATGGGCGACCATGCATAAGAGAGGGACTTTCACTGAACATTATTAGATACGCGTCGGAATGCGACTACCGTAAACCGCGACTGCAGCGGTGCCGTAAGTTGCACCGTAAGTACCACGACGCGCCGTTCTCTTTGTCCCGAAATTGCGAACGGCTGTGCTCGCATCCACGCTCATTTTCATACGGACGAGGGAAGATTAGCGTTTACTAATTATTAATTAAAGACATTATCGTGTTATGTGCGTGTCTGTTAATCTAAAACCTTTTTCGTAAATGGAAACAGCGTAGAGCAAAAATAAATTATAAATTAGAAAAATTTTGATAAAAAAGAAGAAATCGAGGAATGAATAAAATAATCATAAGTGAATAGATATAATCTATTAGTAAAAAAATTCATGTATCCTTTTCTCTTTCTCTGTATGTAAAAAAAATATAAATATATATATACATATATTAACAGTACATTCTTTTTTTAAAAATATTTTATATATTATATTTCAATTGTGAAAGGAAGAAAGACATATTAAAGAAACTGCTTCATGCTACACGAAATATGTTACAAGATTAAAACCGGTAGGAGAGGGAAAAAGGACTGGACCGAAATCGATTCGTAGACTCGACTTGGGGAGGAAACAAGGAGGGGGTGCTATCGATCGAGAAAATAGCGGGACGATGTTTATTCGGGCCAAATGTTCGTGTTACGCTTAACAGACATAGCTACGGAGGGATGGAAAAACGAAAAGTACGCATGAAGCCGATGGTGCATTCTGAGCGACGCCTCGTGCGTCCTTTGGGAACGGCAAGCAACTTCGGATTTATCCATATAAAGGTAAGCCGTCTTACGCTCTGAAGAGCGGATATGTTGCATGAAAAATCAGTGCGTGGTATTGCGCATACAGAGAGCCGACGGATGCCAACTGGTTCAGCAAAGCCGTACCCGACGTCGATCGGCAAAATGTCGGTCACCTAATACACGTACTGTACATACACTTTCTCGATAAACGCAATTTTAAGAGACGATTATAATAATATATCACTTGTTTGCGCAAATAAATGCGGGAACGGTCGCGAAGATGAACTGACTTATCCCGTCATCTCAGAATCTCTGAAATAAATTGTAAGGTCGGTTCGCGCGACAAGTTTATAATAGCGTTGATGAGATAAAAAAATTATTTCTATGTCTGGAAAACAAATCTGCAACATTATTAATTCTGTCAGACTTATCATTCGAAATCTCCGTAAGAAATCTCTGAAGAAATAATTCTTTATAACTTAAATTCATTTTTGCTTCTCCACACAAATAATACATTTTTTATTATCTCGCTGCCATCCGTGACAGCGAGATTTGCTCGAGAAAAATGTAGAAGCAAGTTTTGTTATTATTTCTCATACATTTTTCATTTTTAACATAATTAGAATAAAAATTTCATTTTGTGTAAATATAATTAAAAATATGATATTCAAGTACACGCGAAAAATTAGAAGATTAAATTAAAGAGAGATGAGAAGAGAATAAATGCTGATGCATAGGAGATTCAATGAGAAATAATTTGGTTATCAAGAAAGATTGCAGTCCAACGTTAAAATGTTATTACGTTTAATGATGCATGATACGATGATAAAAATTAAAAGGTGATAAGCGCAAAGATAATAGGAGCGAACGTTTAACGGGTCGTTACAAACATTAAATGGGAGAATAATGAAATTCTCCTGTCGCGTGTATTCGTAACGCTATTAGCTGTAGCATTATATTCCAGTGCAGGATGGAGCGACATTTATATTGCCCGCTAGCGAATTCTTGCTCTATTTAACGCTTTCCTGAAGCGGAAACCTGTAAAGATAGAAAAGCCGTTGCGTGTGTTCGAGAATATGCGCAAATAGTTGCTATTCGAGTGACAACCATTCAACAATCAAATTAATGCTGCTTATCTGCATCGATTAGCACACGTGCAACTGACAGTGATAAACCGATCTCGAGACGCAATTTCCTCATTTATTAATCGCTTCGCATTGACGTACCACGAAATCCGCATAATTATCGCCAATAGTCGATACCGGCTAGAAATATTTGTCGATAAACTTTAATTAACGGCACAGTATTGCCTCGTGAATTCTTAAATTTAAATAATTAGTAGTAAATAAATGAGAAAACAGATTTTAGAACTTCTTTTCTGAAATTAATGAGTAAGTTAATTTTCAATATCGTTTTCGATAAAAAAAAACAGATATACATTGCCAGATAAAATAGCAGAAAATAAATAATCGGTGCTTATTTTATAAACGCTATCCACGGTTTCTTCGTCACCGGCATTACGACACACATTTCTCCTCGTTGATTTTTAAACATAGATAAAGATGTAAATTGTCTTTGATCTCGGGCGGCGGTCCTGAGAATATCGTCGACGACGTAACGTAACGTAGCCAGGAACAGCAAAGTGGCACAAATGTATACACACGATCATGATTGAATCTAGATATGCCGGAAGTACATTTACATTCCGTGAGACGTCGACTTAACGTCCCTCGAACGGCGATAATGTGGCGCATCTCGGTTATCGCTCTTTCTCTTTTTCTCCTTCTCGCAAACCCACGCCGGAATTCGAGATGTGTATCGCGATTATACACGCATATATAAAGATAAGGTAATGCCGCCAGGTAAACCACCCGAATCGCATCCTCCCGCGGAATGACGCTTTGTAACACAAATATGTCCTGCGAATGGCTATGGCAGATAAAACGAATGTGATAACGTCATCCTAATCTTGTCACGTAAAACTGTGGGTAAAAAAAAGATCCTTATATTTAGGAATTTTACCAACAATTTTTAATTTGAGATTTTATTGCAGTTTAATGTTTAATGTTGATAACAAAAATGGGAGGAAAACGATTGAAATAAAAGATTTGATAAATAAAAATTTAAGAATTAAATAAAATTTACTAATGGAATTAAAGTAGCATATGAATGTTTTCAAAGTTCTAAAATTTATACAATATCTAAAATTACGTTACGTTCTAAATTTATAGTGTACTCCGTTTTCCAAACTCCAGTTGCAAATCACTATTATTATGCACATTTTTCCGACCTATTCTCCATATATTCGCAAAGAGAGAAAATACGAGGAAAATAAATATTTTTAGGGCGCGTATATCTTTCACGGCGGAGAACAAAGTAAAACGACGGTTCGAAAAGCCGTAATTCACAATTCGAGCGTGCCGCGGCTATAGCTAATGAAATAGCACATAATAGCAGATAAGACTCCTCCGCGGAACAAGAAGATGACTGTGGCGTGCTTCTCTTCTTCTTACTTACGCGGGGCCGCCATAAATCTCATGCCGGCGCGAGGAATTCGCTCGAAGATAACTAAAGATCGAGCGTGCAGCTGCAGCTCGGAGAATACAAGAGAGGATGAGAGGGCAGGTAGAGAAGAGACGAAAGGGGAGCGAGTAGGTCGAGGAGAAAGCGAGCGGATACGTGGCTCAGGAGGGCGGAAAAGAGCAGAAGAGAGAAAGGAAAACGGGCAGAGAGGGGAGAGAGGGCGAAAGAGAAAAAGAGAGAGAGAGAGAGAGAGAAAGAGAAGTTGGTTAAAAGGGACCCTGTTCTCTCCAAGAGTCGTTAAGACAAAAGGTCGTTACGGGGTTGCTTCCACCCTCCTTCCCTTCGCACTCTCCCGTCTCGGGTGTACGTCACTCGCTAAACGAGTAATTAGTAATTGCGCGAGGGAGCGAGGTCGCCAGGAAAGTCACTCCTGCCGGAATGCTTTCTGCTTCTTCCGGGTATGTGTGTACGTGTATTTATATGTGGATGCAGGGCATCGGTGTGCGAACCCTCTTGCCATCGTGCACTGCAAACAAGCAATGATACGCTCCGGGACGCTTTCTACTCCGAAGAAGGCCCCGCATCGGCGGGGGCGGAAGGGCGGGCTTTCCGGGGGTCGCGGCCGGCTGGCTGCTGCTGCTGACGAAGTCGATTCCGGGGACGCCACGCGCGCGAGCGCGGCGAATCAATATTTGAACTCGCCGCTATGTAAATCGCAGGATACCCGGCTACCACGAGCACGCTAGGAAACCCTCCTCTCCAATGTCCTCCTCCTCTCTCTCTCTCTCTCTCTCTCTATCTCTTTTCGAGGAGTTGGATTGAAACGTTCGGTTAAACTTTCCGCGAGAAGTCGTGCGGGCGGTCGTCCTCGATTGTGTAAGTAAAAGAATTTATTCGTTTTGGTCAACTCGGTTGTGTCAGAATTTTCAAAGAGAGATGTAGAAAAGAGCTAGAATTTGGAGAATCGTCAGTCGTGAAGGATTGAAACAAGCATCGTGAGACGCTACGCGTGAGAATACCGATGCTATATCAATATCAAGCTCGAAAAAGCTCGTTGAAACCGTGCCAATCACCTTCGTGACTGCTAAAGTATATAATCGCTGACTTTCCACTTTTACGAACCAGTTCCGGTGATCCGCGGCGGTTTTTCTTCCGCGCACGAAACTATCGAAAGGAAGAGGCGGAGGACCTAAGTACCTCGTGGAAGGGCCAAGGAGTTCGCCGAAGCACTTCCGAGGACGATTCTTCGCGAGGACTTACTTCTTAAGACCCGTTCGCGTTTTGATTGCACAATCGATTCGAGCCCGGGCTTTAAGCGGTGCGAAGAAAAAGTCATTGAATGGCGACTTGTTCCTCCTTTCCTCTTCCTTCTCCTTTTTCCCCCCCTTTCTTTTCCTTTTCTCGCTCGAACCGTCTCTCCGCTCGCTCTGGAGAATCGCCGCTCCGACGACGATCGATCGTCCGACCTCGCGGATCAATGCAGAATAGCCGCTTTTGCGACAAGAAGGTCCTCGAGACAACGACGACGGGAAACTTTAAATATCGCGTTCTCTTCCTTAAATCTTCCGCTGCGAAAGATTGAATTCCGTCCTCCTGCCCATTCTCTACTTACTCTTGACGATCGCAACTCGTCTCTGCCTCTTTTCTAAAAGCCAATCTTTGATTTATCTGCCGACTCTTGAATATGCGATGGAAGTACTTTTCAAACGTTAGAAGGTTTCGAGAAATATAATTCTCGAGAAGGTATAACTTGTGAAGATTATACATTATTTCTAATGTTTGAGCTTTTATTTTAACTTAGTTTTAAAAGAGCCGTAATAACAGTGAAATTCTTCATTTTTGCAGTTATTTTATAAAAAAAATGTACAAATTAATTTTTTAGACCGTAAAATATAGAGAATTATTTTTTAAATAAATTTGTATAAAAATGTAAAACTTTTTGTACAAATGTATGCCTTCAATTCTTTAAAAGCATTATTTAAATTAATTTTAGGATTGAGTTATTCAAGAGTCGCACTCGTGTAAAAAAGCGGCAATGTAATTAAATGTTTACTCCAAGCATTCACAGTGTACTGCAATTTATGTTACACCCTCGTAATCTCTCTAGTACGTTACACAATTCTTTTACGATGTTATTGCGCTCTTATCGACATATTTATTCGCATTTGCGCGTCACTTAAAAAAAAAACAGAAACAAAACGCTCACTGGCTATGCGGCGTTAATGAAGTACCATGCCATTACCTTTGGCGCCGTTTCGCCTCATCTCGCGTTTTCCCGTTACATATTCCGTCAAATGAAAGCATCTGAGCTTGTCGCACGCGGACAAAAAAACGCCTCATCCGCAATGCTAGACGAGAGAAGTAGAATAACATCAATACAGACGCGTCTTTAATCAGCCGCGAAGTACAAGCTCGTGCAATGAGACACTGGAAGAAACATTATGCGTCATTTCCGTATAAACGTAATATGCCCATAAAGTGCATCGTGTATGTATTTTGCGATAAAATCCGGCGGCGGTCCCGTTTACACAACGACGAGTCACGTATATACGCGGCAAAATTACGTTAAAATGAATTATCGTCGAAACGTAAAACCGTTTATCCCGTCGAGAGAGCGCAATGTGCCGTAACTGAATAAACGTAAAATGCAGCTGGACCCTAAATCCGACAGTTTCCGGGCCCGTTGCGCCAAGATATGTCGAAATATTTAGAGAGAGATTTAATTCTTCAATAAAAAAAAAGTTCACTAAATTTTTAACGCGCGAAATTAAATCAATGCCGAATAGTCTCTTTTGTAGTCTATTTATAAAAGGAGCTATTCCTTTGTACATTTTGCGTTATTTCTGCTAACGTAATTTTGAATATTACAAACTCGAATTCTTATTAAATTTTCTTAGAATTGAATTAAGCTGTTGAAATACTCATTTCATTATTAACGCAAAATTATTCCATGATGATAGATCAACATTTAATAATCCTTCATACGGGAGTAGGAAAAATTGTTTCGAGTGCGGTAAATGTCAACGACCGTGGAACACGCGCACAGTGCAAAAGTTATACATCTCACAATTTAGAAAAAAAAAAGTACGATAAGCCGTAACAAGTTAGATTATGTCGAAATGACAATATTAGAACATATGGTGACATTATAGAATGTGTTGTATGTACGGCAGCGAGGGCGTCTCATTTCCCCGGAGAGACGGCGATCATTTCTGTCGCCTCATATTCTGCCAGGCTATTAAAAAATAGACGACGCCGCATGGACATAACGTGCGGCGGTGAATTACGTTACGAGAAAACGTACATGACAGCAGGGCTATGGCGTCGGGCAAAAACCGACTTTTTATTATACGCTGGAACACGGAAAGACGGTTCGACTATCTCTCTCTCTCTCTTTCGCACACGCGCGCGCACACGTCCCATCGATCGATCGCATGTGCGACGTTAATTTTTGACAAGTGTCACGTCGGATGCCACCGACCTCATGTCTCTGCGTTGCGTTGAAGGTACTATCGATTTCGGAAGAGGCCTCCCGATTCGAAATTGCCAACTGCGCCGGCTTTTACGCGGCGAAACGTCCAGTGCAATCAATTCTCGTTCAGAACAGTGAAGTTTTCACGAGGGATTCTGATATAAATCTAAACCACTTTTTTCCCATCGCTCTGTATCGCAGTTGTCGCTACGTGAGTTTAACGCTCATTCGACTACTAATTTTCCGATTCTTAAATCTTTATATTCATCCTGAACGGTTAACTGCCAATTGTGTCGAACATGTATTTCGGCAAATGGTTTATATTTTCTACAATTTCTAAAAAAATTCTTCGTATTTTATTTTACAAAAATTTATCAACTTCTTTTATCGAATACTCCTAAAATTCATTTATTACATTATCATCTCTATTTGTTACAAAGAGAATCAACTTTATAAATAAATACAATATTATTTCCACATATTCACATAGTTGTAAAAGATGCTTTACAAAACTTTGCAATGAAACAGTTGCATGTCTTTTCTATTTCAATGAAACATGTTATACTTTGCAGTATAGAAGAGTAGTAACTTTCACTCCTCTCTCTCTCTCTCTCTCTCTCTCTCTCTCTTTTTCTCTACTTTCTATTCTATATAAAAATTTCTCTTCTGTATAAGAGAGGAAGCTTTGTTAAATTACTCCACAAGTACAGTTAGAATAAGATAACTCCATTTAATTTTATAAGGTACAAGAGCCAACAACGAAGCATGTGCATCGCGGCATTAGTTCTCATCGTTAGAGAACGGCGCGGGGTCGATAAAGACAACGGCGAACGGTATTTGCATTTACAATTGCCGTTCGCTACCGCGTTTATCCACATCCCCGTACCGCTCGTACAGTTGCAACTGACAAATCGATTAAAATTATCATTATATAAGAAACGCTAACGTTAACTTCGTTTTATTTACATCAAACGTCTCGAGACCGCTAAGCTATTCGATATTACTTCGGGACGACGTTGTTATTTTATCGAATTAGGAACGGTACAATTATCTAAGCGCAACGCGGTCGTTCGGAAAAAGCTTCTTATCTAAAGAAAGGTAGAAGACACTCAACGGCAATATGTCAAGTGTAAACGTCAAGGAAAGAGAAAGAGAAAGCGCTCGGCAACTTCGTGCTATAAAAAAAGGAAGTACAAGCCGATCGCAACGCGATATTGCTCGTAGCCTCGGAAATAACGGTAAGGGAATACTTTTCCGGCTCGTGCGCCGTTAATTAGCTACTCACCGATGCCGTCGTCGTCGTCGTCTTCGTCGTCTTCGTCGTCTTCGTCGTCGTCACTTCCCCAAAAAGAAAAGGCGGAGGAAAAAAGGTATGGTAGATCGCGCGATACTGTATACTAGAAGTACGGTTACTCGCGAGAGATGCCTCCGCGAATTATTGAGGCACTAACGGAGAGGCGAGCTCTCTCTTTCTCTACGGTATTCCGATGGATGGCGAATTAATGGAGTTCGAGACTAGGAAGTCTTGTTTACGAGCGATACAGTTCATCGGAGCATAAATATGAAGGAAGAAAGGAGTAAAGAGCGAGAGCGACAAAGGGAACACTCATTATAAAATGTATAATAACAGATTTTTCAATGGCCATTTAGCATCTTTAATAAAAATAATAAATACATTAATAAAAAAAAAAATTAATTCGTTGAAATATAAAAAAATAATGCTCATAAAAGTTATTTGTTACATTTACTTTAATTTTCACACCTTTACTCCCGATTATCAAACGAATTGTATATTATTTCAGGATTTATTAAAATTAAAATTTTAAACAGAGTGACTTATGTAAACAATGTAAATTATGTCTGTCCCTCTCTCTCTCTCTCTCTCTCTCTCTCTCTCTCTCTCTCTCTCTCTCTCTCTCGCTCTAAAAATGTTTTTTATATAAAAATTTTCAATTTAACATTATTTTCTTTTGCGTTTTATTAAATCTGTCATTGAATATTATCGACCAAAGCTATTCGATTTATTATTATCGTATTCAAAATGTATATATATATATAAAATTTTTTTCACACATATATATATATAGGAAATACTGCAGAAGGGAGAGATACATGCGATACTGCCGTGGCGTAAGATATTTTACGGAGGAAGTTGCGCGCGAGCTGCCGGCGTGCAATTCGCGAACGGTGAGCGGTGTGCACTTTCGCGCGTTTTATCCTCTATGAGGTGTACGAGGAGTCGAGTGGATCCACGAGAAGCGTAAAGTCTCGCTTACGCGAACAATTTACCGAACGTAGTCTGCGGAACGCTTGAGAGATGAATCATGAAAAGAGAATGGCGAAGACTGACTTCTACGATAGAATCTATTTCGAAAGTAACGAGAGATGCAATGCGGCTTGAATAATGCAATATCAATTTCGATCGTCTGATAAATATCAGATATTTACTACAAGTTATCTGTGGTTGTTCATAAATCGCTGAGTTGTTCATAGAGAATCATTAAGCACAGTCGGTGAATAAAATGTTATCGCCGGCTATCTTTAATCATTTATATCACTCATAAAATTAAATGCTCCCGTAACGCGAAAAGAAAAGTTCAAATCAAACGAGATCGGTGATAAAGTGAGTAATGGGAAAAGATCTTGGTGCGTTCAGAAACAACTCGATCTCATGAAAAAATAGCTAAACAGAGAATTATTAACTACATGCAAATAAAATTAGAAATCTGTATGACGTATGCATATGACGCAAAGGGAAATCTAAATTGTTAAACAGGTCAGGGACAGACCGACTGACGGAAAGATTTGTGCATATCCGAGAGAAGCTCGATTACACGTTTGCGGGAGATGACACAAGGGAGAGAAGAAAGGACGGCAATTTCAATGCAAACTCCACAGAAGGGAAAGAATGGGCGGCAGTGGCAAAGAATGAGACAGGGAGACTGTGCTCTTAATGTGGAAAGTTTAATGATATTAATGAAAGTGGCTATATAGCGGTAGGCGCTGCATTTTCAGGCGCGGCTCAACTTTAATAATGTCTGCTTCATTTACATTCCCGCAAATGTAGAGGTGGCGAGAGTCCGACCGCGTGCTAAAAACGGGGTCGATGCGCCCTCGCGAAGGAATATCTCGGGAGCGACATTGCAGAGCAAAGGGGAGTCGCTATACCTTAATTTCCAGAAACCCGCGTCATTTCCGCGTTAATTGTACTCTTCGACCGAGTCGAGAGGGAGAAATAACGAGCGGCACGTACTCCCGTGCTACCGCAATTCTAAATCGTCGACTCTCGAAAAATGCGTAACGGCGTAAGAACGAGTTGTAAAAGGGTAAGTACGAATATTATCGGAGGCATCCAATACATAAAAAGAATACGTCGTGAAGAATCCTCGTGATATACCTCTCTATTTGCTATCTCTGTTCTCGCAATTAAACGTTATTGGACAAAGAAAGAAGGGGGAGAGGGGAGAGGACAATTAGATCTATAAGGCGCCGGGATTTTTAACAGGCGCAAAATCATCAGCGTGCATCGTTTATTCGCATAAAAACCCCGCTTCGCATCCATTTCGCTCGCGAGATTATCGTTGTGCGTTATGCTCCTTCCCGCTTTGATTGTCCGCCTCGCGAAATGAGAATGCTGAGCGGTGATTAAATTTAATTAACTGTAACAGCTGGCCGGAACTTACCGACTCGTCGGCGTATCTGGTGGCATTCGCGGCTAATGGTTGAAAGAGAAGCTTACCTGAAACAGAGAGAAGAAAGGGTGATGATGATTATTATTATTTCATGCTTAAATGAGAAAATCGTCAGTTACAATGAATACCGCATGCTCTGAAAAGAATTTTCCTCTCTATCCCTTTTGTAGAAATACAGAATAGTAGAGCATTCGAGACTTTACCGTTTGAATACCTTGAATCTGTTTTTTTCATTACAATTCCTATAAGCTTCGTTATTAAAAAATATATTAAATAATAAAATAAATTTGTATTAAAAATATTTGCACGAAATGGTGCGTTTCGTTTTTAAATACTATGAATACATTTGAGATTTAATTTTTGATATCCATTTAATTTTAAATATCTAACAGAATTTTCACCGAGAAATTAATGAACGAGGTAAAGCGATACAAGGAGAGAGTAGATATTAAAAAATGAATAATAAAATGTTGTAATAGAAGAATCTATTAATTATATCCGTAGATGATTCGAATTTAAGATTTTCTCGAAATAATAATTTGAAGAGTGTGTCATACCTACATATATGTTTTATAATATCTTACGTACGTATTATAGAAACAGAGGCACATACACGTCTCGAAAGACACGTACGTAGACTACTATATTACTTCTTGAGAGCTCGAGAGGAAAGGAAGCGTCTTAAGGGGAAATAAGTAGTATTTGCCGAGTCGAACGGGACGATTCCCCTTCATATTATGACGCTTCGGCTGCTCTCTCTTCTCAATTCTCGAGGAATTCTCGTTGAGAAGAGCATCTCAAAGATCGGCATCCTCTTTCTCTCTTTTGCGTGAGCACGTATATATATATATATATGCGTGCTCACGCAAAAGAGAGAAAGAGGATGCCGAAGTACTTAAGGTATATATATATATATATACATGTGCACGAAACAAGGATCGAGATCGATTAATACGTAAATCTTGCACGCAGACCGGGAAATTCGTCGTAATCTCTTGCAGGCAGAGACCTTAATCTCTTCCCAAGAATGATGGAAGATGTGGAGGGACTGCCGTGGATTTGCCCGCCAATATGGATTCAGCTCTCGCGCGACCGGAGCCCTTAAGTACTTCGGCAACTCGTTTCGGCCATCCTTTGAATGACAATAACCCCCGCCGATATAAGCGAAGGGAATAAGCGGAGCGCGGACAACGGAAATAAGAAAGTCTCCGCGCGAGGATAATTGTCGTCAAACGAAGCTCGTAATAACATCGATTACACATCACTCTTCTGAAAATCGGTCTTATGGGGATTTGCGAATGTGTCGAATTTCAAGATAAGGAAACTTTATTGGCTTTTCTTTGAAAAATCGGTACTCGTATGGCCTGGAGAACTTCATTTTCTTTGCATTATCTTTTTATCCGCGTCCAGTCTTACTATTTATATCAATTGGCTCTTATTAATGTGGTTTCAATGTAGTTTTCTCCATTTACTGTTTTCATCATTTTCGAATGAGAAATAATAAAACAGAATTGCACTTATAGTGTATAATGCGCGATTTGCTTAGACCATAATCTATGGTTGGGTAATTTTCAAAATAGCGATGATGATAAGTAAAGTAACGGGTTTTACTAGTCTCAGTTACATCTTGATTGATACGTGCTTCTGATAGAGAATACAATTCTCATTAATTCAATACCTTGAAAGCGTGTTGTGTAATCAATGTCATTCTGTGGCTTGAAGATAAAACATTTAATGTCCTACATTTGATCTAGGACACTTCCCTCCTCCTTTTTCTCCTCCTTCTCGCGAACCACAAAATGACATTGGCGATTCTAATTCAAGATATCGAAGCGTTTTCTATTTTCTACTATTTTTAGTCACGACAGTTGCTCTTAAAATGAAAAATATTGAATCGCTCGTTTTTCAAGTAACTGACAATAGAGATGATTTCCAAAAAAAAGAATAGTTTATCGAACAAGAAAATGATATGCTACTAAATATAAAAACAACACAAGACGGAGACGTATATCGATGTCAGTAGTGCGCGCGGTTACGAAAGTCATAACTCGTGAGACTCATGAATAAACGCGCGACATAACGAGTCTTTTCCCGTGGGAATTTTATACGAGACGAGAATATATCGTAAGAGATCGTGATGGTGAGAGAAAGAGAGAGAGAGAGAGAGAAAGGAGAAGGCTACAATGAGAAAGAGAGAGATATGCATGGACGATGTATGCACTTCGTATTTGGCCTCTAAAATAACCGCTAGGGACGGTCCACGCGGGGAATAACAAGAGTGAGAGTGGGAGAGGACTCCTCTACGTGATCCTCGAAGAGTAGCATTATCCCGCCGGCCGGCGCCGCGATAGCATCTGAAACGGCGCGAGCGAGAGGACGAGGTCGACGAGTGCAGCAACGTTGTTGCACGCGCGCATTGCATACGTAGGTAGGTAGGTGCACGCTTCCACTTCCGGCGAGAAAAAAAGGACGATCTTTCTCTCTCTCTCTCTCTCTCTCTCTTTCTTCCTTTCCGCCTCCCTCGTTGTTGACGGGGGTCTCGCGGGGTCAATCGGAGCACAATTTCCGCCTGCTTTCATCCTTTCCTCGCGGCCAAATTGCCCTGATCCCGCGATCGGCCGATGACCCGCGAACGCGCTAGACCGATCCACCCCAGAAATTTTGGAGTATGTTAAGATCAGGATTTCCCAGGACGCGTCATCTCTCTAGAGACGCTCTTGAACGCCCGACGAATTTATAAGTTCTGTTCGAATTTATTGCAACTTTATTACAGCTTACAACTAGACACATCTCATTTATATCTTTTTTTCTGGATTTCACGAATTATATGAAATGTGTCGCCTATTAGAGATAATATTTATAAAATAAAATGATCATGATATTCGAAATTAATAACATTTGTTCGATTAGATATTAGATATTTTTAAAGTAAGAAGTCTATCGTTTTGCTTTTTTGTAATATTAAATAATAATTCTAGACTAAATATTAATAGCAAATTTTCTTTTTGTTCTAACTAGTTATATCTTAAGTATGTCAGCAATATATTTATAGGTATATTAATCATGTTTTTGTGAAAAATTTGTTTTCATCTTATCGCATTTGTATATAAAAATTTTGAAGATTTATCGAAATACATGTATCCATCTATCTTGTCGTTACACCTTCTTCGACCTGAATATCAGAAGATTCACTTTAAGTTCCACATAGCCGCCTATATTGTATATTCCATTCCATTCTATTCTAATGCATTCTCTCTCGGCTGAAACTTCCCCTCTCGCCGGAGTACTCGTGTAAACGAATACGATTCGGCGCAAGTAGAGAGTACCAAGGGAGGAGGAGACGAGCGCCGTGACGCGACTCGGCCGTGATGAATGATTTATCGCCCGCTCCGCGGATTATCCGTCGTGCATAAATTACACACTCTCCCTCGGAACGAAGCGTACAGTGCGTGCACGGCGACGGCGGAAATGCGAAACGCGGTAACGGTATCGCCGGAAACCGTGGCGCGAATCGTGGCCGCGACCTCCGCGGAGGAAGTGTCGGGGACACATGTACACCGTGACATGAGGCGACAGACGAGCACACGGATGCGTCTGCCACTTTGCCGTCACTGCGAGCGCTCCTGCAACGTAAGCAGATTACGCCCGCGCGACTGTGTTCGCTGCCTAATTGCCCGCGCAGACTTAAATTTCAGACCGATAAGCAACCTCTCGCGGAGAGCAAACGTCAGTTGGTCCGCGCAAGATTTCGGTAATGAACATTTAGTTAACGAGCGATACTTCCTCACTAAGGAAGCTAACGTGAAGTTTGTTCGAGCTTCTGTTTGCGATAGAACCTGCGGCTCTTGTTTGCTTGCGCACACAACGCGAAGCTCGGAATCGGGCGATACACATTTTCCTCGTATTTTCTTATTTAATATTAGTATTACCGATAAACGCAGGAAAGTTTAGATGATCTTGACGGAGATGTATTTGCAGTATTATACGAAATATTTTGCCCGACTTGCTTATCTGAGATATCGTCGTCGTTATTAGAGATACGGAAAAATATCCTTGGGTAGAAAAGTATACGATTCAGTTGAGACAAGAGACATCCTGATGATAACACTTGCCTTCTGGCGATCGCGTGGACCAACTCGGGTCGGTTTTTTTTCACCATCGGTGAAACAGCATTTATCGACTTTTAACTCGCTGACTTCCGCCGAAGTAAGTTACAACGCTGCGATATTGCGCGATTCCGGGTCAGACGACGTTAGCGGCCGGGTGGTGTAAGCAAAGCAAGAACAGTTATGGCGATAAATGTCGAAGCACGCCGCCGGGTGTGTTTTATTTCCGCACTCCCGCAATATGGAAATTCTCAATTTTCACCCGACACTGCGTAATTTCCGTCTTACGCTCTCCTCGGTGGTATAACGCCCGCGACTCGATATTCCGAGCAAAGGGAGCAACCCGATTGCGAAAATATATATATTATATATTCCGCTCTCGATACAGATAAATCTAATAACAGAATTTTTCTCCCCGTTTTCTCCCTTTCCATTAAAATGAAGATTAAAGATTAAGCTCCCTACCGCTTACAGTCGATAATACCTCTCTCTTATCTTACTGTTACATAATAATTTTAAGTTCATTACAGCAACGAAGTTTTAAGTCACTTGTTAAATCGATACTTTCAAGCTCATCTAGCCCGACTTTCTTCAACGTGAAACTTCACGACCCCCTTCGCGGAAAAAAGGTGACACTTTGCATCCGAACGATTGAGTTGTCGGAAATGCCATCGCCGAGATTCGCCGAGAACGCGCGTACGCCGATTCGAAAGTTCCGCCAGGAAAATCTTTACAAGCCGGCGGTCGGGCCGCGAGAGAGCAAAATGATCGGGCAAAAACCAAAACACGAGCGTAACTCTCTGTGCTAAAAGTTTCGCCGTGCATTTCCGGATAGCCGGCTTGGCAGAGTTTCGCAGTTCGCTTTCAGAGGCAATCGGCGAGATTCCAATTGAGTGTCGAGGCCAGACTTTCGAGGTAAATAAGAGTTTATCGAGGACTCTGCAATTTATCCGTTGACACCTCTCGTAAATCACGTCGGAATTAAGAACATTTGTCGTTTCGCGCATTATGCAAGAAATAAGTGTAAGTCTCTCCATTTGATTCTGCATTTGATTGAGAATTATTCACGAAATTATATCCTTATCAGAAATTAAATAGTAATAACATCGATTAATTTTCCCATCTATCGTAATTGAATTCAAACTAAATTAAACTGCTGTAGTCGTCAAGAATTGTGTACCTTCGTGTAATAGCTCGCTTCTTGTCGCACGAGATTCCACGAGATGGAATTAAGGGGATTCAGTAGCCGTCCGTGGAACTAAATTCTTGTAAAATGATTTCTCCGTATTATTTTCATAGATTTGGAAATCCTTTTTGTTTTTTTAATTAAAAACATTTTTTTTGTTTTCAGCATAAATACTACCTAACAGACACATATTAATGTCTATACTTTCATTTTGTAAAAGGATTTTTCAAACTTATGAAAGTAATTCAAAGAAAGCCTTTTACAAAAATTTAGTAGCGCGAGCGATTACAGGATCCCCTTAAATGTTACTTTTGTAAGTATGAAGATATAATTGGATTCGAACATTCGGCGAAAAAATTGTCGTTTCGCCTGGCGGCCGAAGTAAAGAGTTAACTTGAAAGGATTTAGCGGGTCTAAATAACAGGAAGGTCCTCCTCGCCCTTCCTAAGCGAGGAGGAGAATCAGCAAAACACGTTGCGCATCCACGAGGATCGCGGCGACGTGGACGTAGGAGAAAACTGCATCTCGCCCGCGCGCTACATCTCGGCCGTCCCGGTCAGAATGCCAGGGACTGGACACGGCTATTATTACCAATTGCGCGTAACAGCTAATTACCCGTAATTATACCAGGGATATCAAGCTTTGTGGATAACGGCCTGATTCCCGTCGTTCGAGGCAAATTGCGGCACGCCGTCGGTCTCGATATTTACTGACCGCCGCATCTCTGCGTCGTCATTGCTCGTCATCGCATTCCCCCGCGGTTTTGACGAAGAGGAAACTTCTTTGACGATTCCCCCTCGAGATGCGCGATCGCAATTAGGACGGCACGTGAGCGACCGAATGTGGAAAGCGACGGTTTTTGTCTTTCGAAACGGACGGCAATTCCGTGTAATAGACGCTGAAAGATTGCACTTGATGAGTTCGTTGTTTTAATGATTTTGCATCATACAACAATGGGGGATAATTGATCAGTCCTGGTATGTTTTTCGGTCTTGTATAAACGGTATAAGTTTTATAAATAAAGTGGAAATACTTCTTAACAAAAGATAAGAGGTCAAAAGAGAAGAAAGTCAGGAATATTTGTTTTAGGATAAAAGCACGAAGATAGAAGCAGCACATTATGCATTTCACATGAACAATCTCTTGCTTTTAGTAGCATTTTGCTTTGTACTTGGAAGTATTCGTTTATTCATCGCCGCCAAAGAAGGTACCCATCAATGTATAATTCATACAAATATAAAATAAAATAAAATTTTCCATAAAACGAAATGAATATTATTATATCTTCTCGGCGCATGTTCCATAACTTCTTACTTGAGGTAAATGTTTGCATTTTGAGCGAACGTGTTGTAATGTCCTTGCTCATATTTCTCAAAGCATTCACTTCGATGAATAGACGCGAAGGAATTCGCTTCGCTTTATTCACGTAACACAATACTTGCTACATTCGCCTGGTAGCTTCAGCGTCATCAGGACACGTGCTGGCCTTCCCGAGGAAGTATAATACCTCGCGGCGTCGTATGCTGACGCGACATAAATCTCTCGCGTGGGTCATTCGGCTGTCTTAAGCCCCGGAAGCGAGGCGAGCGTTCCGTAATTATACGAGGAGAAAATGATGCCTTTTTTTCCTCTCCCCCTAATGGAATTACTACAGAAGCGAAACTTCGGGCTTACGTGACGTTATCGACGAATGAAACGCGCGGTCTCGGCGAACTACAGCCATTAATTAGAAGCTCGGAATGTATCGACAGACCTGCCAGAACTCGTACTGGCGCCCGCGAGGTGCGAAGTAATTTTTCACATCAGAAAACTACTCTTCGCATTTTATTCGCACGAACGACCAGATGCAATTTTCACAAATCAGCGTACCTTTGCGTGTCGCGATATGGAAAACGCACTTTGCCTTTCAATGTTCACACCTCATATAATATATAATAATTAATTAAAACTGATATTCGTGATTAAAGATTTAATTCAATATCAAAATTTCTAATAGCTTTAAGTATCCTAGAGATTCTTTAAAAACATACTTAAATTCTTATATACGCATAATTTAAATCGCTAGAACTTCATAATCTTTATAACTATAATTTTTAAACCACTTAAAAATAATATTATTAATATTTGTTATATATAAAATATTTTTTTAACGTATGTATAAATATCATCAATAACATCATTAAATACATATTTTAAAAAATTATAAAATTAAATATTAAAAATTCTACATATTAGAAATTATGTAATTCTTTAAATACCAATAAAATTAATTTCCCTTGGTGCAAAAAAATCAGCTAAAATTTTTAATATTTTTTATTAAATTTAATTATTTCTCTCCGTTGAATTCCGCCGAAAAAAGATCAAACTAATACGAGACAAATCGTGCGATATTTTTACATGTACAATTAACTAAATACAAATGTGATATCAACAGAAGAATGGAGTACAGCGTAAAAGACGATAAATTTCAACGTGGAATTCTGATATCCTCGGGGGGAGCTTAGCACAACGTCCGCTTGTACAAAGGATTAAAGGTGTTAACCTCGCGTAGGGGGCGATTAGGGCCACCGAGAAGTGTATATCGCCCACGGGCGATACGGTGGGGGACAGACGAGCGTTTTAACGCGACACGGAAATATTCAGCGAGGAGAATAGTAGTAAAAGCCGAGAAGCGAGAGAGTGGGAGAGAAAATGAGAGAGAGAGGGGGGGGAGGGAGAGAGAGAGAGAGAGAGTATGAAAAGCCGTCGTAATACAAGGGCAAATGTCGTCGCTTCGGTGATACCCAGCCAAGTTTCGCTGCTTTTGATATTGCGACCGAGGAAATTTGCTAACTTGCAAACTGCCGCGGCGGCGATAGACCTCGTTTCGTCAAGCACGTATCGTGCACAGCAACTGTACAGACGGTCTATCCGGCCCGATGAATATATCCTCGTAAAAGGCATCGAGATACTCGGCGACGAGTTAGTCGACGTTGCACTTGCATATGTGCCGCTGCGTCGGCGATAATAATTGACATCGGGATAGCGTGTGCGATACCTGACCTCCAAGTCAGTTACTTATATCATTAAAAGATAATAATAAATGGAAAAGATAGGAGAATCACGAAATGCCAATTATTCATTCTTTTTCTATATTATTAAATCCAACGACTTCCAATTAAACCGCTTTCTCGACACATAAATGCTTATTTACAATCTCTATAAATTTATTCAATTATTTTTTATATAAATCTATTAAGGATTTACATTTAATTATATTAAATAAAAATATTTTTTTCTCACTTCTTCTTGACTCGATAATGACTGATATTCAATTTTACGGATCAGCTTGATTTTAATTAACGTTTTCGCGATCAGATTAATTCTTCTTTTATTCGTTAATTTCTGCCGGTAGATTTTTCAGAAAATGATGTCAATGCCAAATAAATACCTCACAAAGTTGCAAGTGAAACGCATGTGTCTTGAAGGTTAACAGGAAAGTTAAATAAGGTATAATTACCGTGAGAAGAATCTAAACTGCACCAGATTCACGATACAACCAGATGCCGGAAGGCGGCAGCGGGGGGTCACGGCCCTCACGGGTCAAACATACACTCGGAAGCGGTAAATCGCATTTCGCTTGAGACGTCTACAAGGCTTGGATATATTTTCGCGAAACACGCCCACGGAGCATGCGTCCGTACAACATTGCAAAGAAATTACGGCAGTCTCACGAGAAGTCAAGCGAGCGTCTTTACGACGCGCGTTGAAATTCGTCGATATGAACGACTGATAGGAGGCCATCCGTCCGTTTCCACGGGGAGATATCGAGAAATACATCGAGAGATGCGTCGGAAGGAATTTAATGTGACAATTCTCTGAAAATATTTTCTGTAAAAAAATTACATACATACAACGTGTATATAATAATGACGGTAATAATAATTTTTTATCTCCAATTTGCTCAATTGTGACATCTTACGATTAAATATATCTTCTCTCTTAAACATCCTTGATGTCACTAAAAATAATAAATATCTAATTATGTATTTACATCCTTCTGTTCGTCATAGTCATGTAAATGAAATGTCAATCGCTGCGCAATTACGACACCCGGAATCGTTCGTGAAAATGTTCTGAGCCTCGCGGTCCGATTACGACCGACGAACGTATACTCTTCTCACCTCCCGCATCTTTGGGTGATGGTTTCCCGCCTCCTTTCCTAGGGGCAAGAAGAAGCCTTCTTCTCGCGAGTCACTCGCTCGCTTGGGACTCACATGCTCTTTCGCCGCACATGACGTTGGCCGCATGCACGCGATTGCCCAATGCTTATAATGCGACTCCGGCGAACGGGGCAATTTGCGGTAAATCATTTCCCTCGAATCTCTCTTTCTCTCCCTCTCCTCTATCCGCCGCCGCTCTCTCCCTTTCTCTCATTCTCACTCTCGCCACTCTGCACATGCACTTCGTACGGTATGCATCTTCTTTCCCTGTCCATTTATCTTGCTCCATGCCAATTTCACATATTCAGGATTCATACAGTTTGTTACTTTCACTTATTGTTAGATACCCTCGTTTCTGTTTTTGCTTTTTTTTTTCTTGCTACTTTTGTGAATAGCTGTCCTGGATTTTCTCTACGAATTTTTCTACCCTCGCACATTTTTAATTTTCTTTACATAGTAGATCGGTGATTGAAGAACGATCATGGCAAAGTGGGATAACGGTTTGACACACGACGGTGACAAGCGACGTTCATTAGATGGTTAGGCGTGCAGAGAGAAATTAGATTGTGCTACTTGTGAAGAGTCGTACCGTAACTTCCGCTACTGCTACTGTTATAATTCTACAAGACTGACCTGAAAATATAGAAATCACATTGACGCAGCTTACGAATATGCAGCATTTTTCATCGCGATTGAAAAACGGCCGTGGCAATCAATTTTTCTAAAGATGTTAGACGTTTGGTAAAAGAGATTAAATAACTTTCCTGTGAAAAAGAAGTCTCATATTTTAATAGATTTTTCTTTTATGTTTGGCACCATCGTGCCATCTCTCAATTAATAGTAAGTTCCTCTTTCTCATGATTTAACTTAGCCAACAACTTCGTAACTCGACACGATCATTAACTCCTGGATTTCTCGGTCGTCCTCCTTGCCGCAACTGCAATGCTCCGCATTTGACTTCTACACCCGTCTTCACAGGGGAATTTCATTCCGGGTCATTTAATATCACCCTGTTTTTTTCCCCCCTTTCGTCCTCCTCCCGTTCTCACACAATCGCGCTTGCGGTCTGACACATCTCTTACGTAACAATCTCATTCGTACATCCCAACGTTGCTCGACAGAGGAGTGAATCGCGTGATGCATACTCGCGCGCACACACACACACACACACACACACACACAAATATTATTACATCTTTCTGTCAGTAAATATGCATATACATGTGCACACGTACACGCACGTATGTGTGTGTGTGTGTGTGTGCAGCACGTGAGAGCGCCAACCTGCTCTCTCGTTCAATGACCGTACACAGCAACCTTTTGATTCACTCGGGTGGCACGTGACCGACGACGGCTCGTTGCCAACGAAATATCTCCTTCACTTCGTCATCAACTACTTCTTCTTCCTTCATCGGCGTTTATTAGATGTGCTCATTATGGGACGTGTTATATCGCGTTACACTATGGATACATACGCATCGAGCGCATCGTGTTCGGTAATTATGAGTAATAGCCAGTAATACGCAGGTCCCTTAGATTGCTCACAGATTGCAGCGTCTGCACAGGGTGGCCCAAAACTATCACGTATCTTACTTAATCACGGGGGATAATAACCAACGGACTGCAAAGGATGACGGTTATTTTAATAACGATAAGATGTCGGGGATAAATTACTCAATAATTTGCGAGAATTAAAGAATTTTTTTCCAGCTATTCAAGTATCGGGAGAATAAATAAGAATAAGGGAGTAATTAAGATTGAGATAATAAAATCTTATATTGCAGTCGAATGTTTAACTAGACTTCATCTCAATTTAAAATTTAGCCGCTCGAAGCTTTTAAAGCGGGTGATTTTCCTCGCGAATTAATTTCGTCGAGAAAAAATTTTAAATTAGTTAGTCAATCTTCGGTTGAAAAGAAGAATATTCAGAGGTTGCAAGACACCCAGTATAGATCCACGGGTTTATACGAATCCTTCTCTCAATCGCGGAGCTTTCTCATCCTCGGAGGCGATATACGGGGGCCATTACGAGCCGTGGGGGCATCGATCATACCTCCTGCTATCGATCGTTGAACCTGTCCGAGGAAAAGCTCGCGGCCGCGAGAGAGGCACGTGCGCTGATTTACGTCGTGGGACCCAGACACGTGCCACGCCGGTAGACATAGTAATCTGTCCCCCTCGTCCGCCCAGCCCGCGCTCTTTCCACTTTTATCCGTGCCTCTCTTGCTCCCGCTATTTCTTTTCGTTTTCGTCGCACCTTTCTCTTTTCCCGCAGCGCAGATAAAAGATGCATAAAGAAGCTCTCTCTTCCACCGGTATTTGTCGTTCAGCTTCATGATACAACGGTTCGATATGCGTATAATGAAAAGAGCTAAGTAAGAGTTGTTTGACTATAGATAATATTTATTATTGATGTCTTCGATTATTGTAATATCCTACTTTGCAATCTCGCAACTTGATATTATTATTCGTGAAATATGTATACAATTGCGAGAGAAGAAAAATTCTCTTTCACAATTTATTACAGACGTGTGGCGAACGTCTTACTCAGCAATCTGTGATACTCGTTTAACGGACGTTCTACCCGCAAGTTAACCGCGTTTGAATTACTATAAGATATTCAATGTTGAAAATACTCAAGGCGACCTCCGGCCGACTGCCTTCCGGTCACCTCGTAGATTTATAACAGTAACAACATCGGAGGAAGTTACGGTATGACTTCGCCGAAGTAGCGCAATCTAATTTCAGCACCTAACTTTCTAATGAACGTCACTCGTCATTGTCGTCGTGCGCCGAACCGTTATTCTGCTTCTACTTTGTAATCATGCAAACGTCACTCCGTTCCCCTGCGCTCGACCGATTGCCATACAAAGTCAGCGAATTGCACGGCGTGCACATTCACACACGTTCACACACACACACACACACACACACACACACACACATACGCCCCGCTATCGCATCACCGGCTAGACTCGGGAATTCTACCGAGCGACCAATCCTTATCCCCCGAGACATGACAAATCGCCGTAAATCAGCATCATTTCGGCGCCATTAATCACCATTTGATTATTAACCATCGCGAACGTGGCAATAAAACACCGTTCATCCATGTTGCTTCCCACGTTTCCACGGTAAATTCGTTATATCTTGAACAAGCACAACCTCATTCGTGATGGTTTCACCCACGATTTGTACCCGGGCGATACTCCGTGATCTATGTACAGATAAAATAGATGTATCGGAGGGAGGAGGGGATACCGTAGATTTTCTCGGGATAATTTCTCGTAATCTCGTGGAAATTACATTGATTAATAAACGCGGTTGACAGGGGCGCTAATAATTAGCTGCCGATAAGTATACCCGTGGCAAATTCGCGGCTCGGGAGGCGGCTTCTTCATTCAAGCCGGGGCTTTGGAGCCACCATTCGTTTTCGCGAGCCGGACCGATCGGCCGTCACGCTCGTTTAATTTGCATAATCCCATGGCGCGCGAGAAGGGACCGTTAGACCGAAAGTGCCCCGCGCCGCGAGAGGATCACCGTAAGAGCGTTCGGCCGTTACGGAATGCTGGGAAAGAGACGGGAAGGCGGAATAAGGATGCGAAGAAGACGGGAAGAATGGGAGAAATGCCGCGGGAGGAGTAGGAGGAGGAGACGGAGGAGTTTGCGAAGAAGGAAGAGGCGCGCGGGAAAATGAGGTGGAGAAAGGATAAGGAGGAGAGTGCCTGGCTGGCTCGCGTCCGCAAAAACGCGTCCACTTTACCACCAACGGCGCACTGCCGGCAGAATCGACAAGCGATTCTTCCTTACTTCCTTCCTTTCAAGCCTTTCTTCCTTCCCCCTCCTTTTTTTTCTTTTTGCAGTCGACGAGACTCACGACGTACATGAGTGGTGCATTCAGGGCCGGCTTAATCCTTTCGAAGCGTCGTGGCACGATAATATTTAATCGCAATCGACATATTTTGAAATTATATTATCGATTATCGCTGGGGAAGGAACGGGTCTTATTGAACTCGGAAGAACGTACATATTTCCAACTGTCATTGTTCTTATCGGAATTTAGTGAATTCTGCAGAGAAATTTCTTTTGAGAAGATCGATTCGATAAAGCCCTTAAATATTCCTTTCGCCTGAAGTAGACTGTTAAACGACCGTGGATTCCATTTTTTGAAAAAAATGAAGGGAATCTTGCTTGAATTATTCATGCCTTGTTATGATGACGTACATTCCGCTTTTATTACAATCTGCACTTAATTTAATATTTATGTTTTTCATTCTGACCTCGGTTGCAGTTCTTAACACTCTATAATTCCGTAGGAAATAACCGTCCTGATTTTCTTCATTACTCCGCAGGAATATAAACAGTTAAAATGGAATAATACGAGCCGGGCTCACGACGACGACGGACATGAGCCGTCCTTCCTCCCATCCGCGCCGCAGGACACGGCCGGTATGCTATGGTGAGGTCTCATTAACTCAAGGACGCCGCTCGCGTACCCCCCATTATCGACTCGCGAGCGCGCCATTACGTGTAAATCGCGATTTTCCCTCGCGCCCTGCCCGCCTTTTTCGGACGGAGAAGTCGCGTGTTCCTTTTCCGAACAATAATGGAAATGTTTCTCAAGCTCGGCATTTCTGTCCTTCAGCATAGCACGCTCGTTCGTTCGTTCAATGCGCAGTTTATCTCTCCCTCCCTTTTTCATCTTGTCGACGACGATTTACAAGTGTGTTGTGAGCTCGTTGTGTGAAAATTATCGCGTGCGGAGAAAAGACGTGTTCTTCTATGTGAATAGTTCTGAATAATAAAAAAAAGATAGTGTAGATAATATACTGTACACAGGACAAGGCTACGCATATTTTTTTCCAACTGATTTTTTAATGAATTTAAAACTTATTTTCGGTTACTGAAAATTTAAAACTCGATAATTTAGAAATAGAAAGGTTTCTAGCAATGATTAAGTTATTAATCGATGCAACTGGAGTAGCAGAGTAATAAATCCGCCGATTCGTGCTACTTCTCAAGTCGAAGTCTCGAGTCTCGCACTAATTTGTAAACTCAAGATGCGAGTGTTACATGAGTTTTACCACGAGCGTCGAACAGGTATAATGCGACATCAGATCAACGGCTCAAGGCTACCACAGCAGAATGGTTATTATCGTACCGCAAATTACTTGTTAACAACATCCCGCCGATCGCCAATCGCATGCGATGCGTGGTTGTACGTGTCGAGCAATTGATAAGAAAAATAAAATCTACCGTGGCCAATGACGACGAGTGACGTTACTTCGTGAACACTCGACACAAGTATCATTAATAAATATATCATTCAAGAAGCACAAAAATTAAATGCGTTCGTATTCAATCTAGATCAAGAAATATATTTGCTTCTCTGACATTCTTAACACGCTTTATCTCTTTCATGATATTTTTCAACGTTTCTAGACATTGCATGTTAATGTCTGCATTTCTGATGTATAATATTAGCTCGTGCTAAAATTATTTCAATAAACTTTTAGTTAAAGTTATCAAAAATAATTACCAAGATATTCCATTGCATCGGTCAACCTATTTTTTTAAACTTTATTTTTGAGAGATGTAATAATTCTGTAATAATATATATTTTTTTTTAATTTCATAAACTCGTCAATTGACCATTTCTAAATCGACTTCGAATTCAACAAAATATTTGTTGTGCACTCTTTGGGAAATGCTACTTTGTTTGAAAACCTAAGTGCGATAATCCTCAATGCGTACTAGCGTATCCTTCGCAATTAATTTTTCCGAGCTAGGCCGAGCTAGCGAGCAGACTCAGAATAAAGATATTTATGAGCAAGTAACGAGCAATAAATAATAAAGAAATCACGATTCCTCGCAGCTTAAAATCGTTTAACCTTTAGAAAACGGGCCAGTTTTTTCATGATTATTTAGATTTTCGACTTGGAATTCTTTTATATTTAATATTGTGTTATACTGCGAAAAATAAACGACCTTTCTGGCGCCTAAAGATAGACTTCTCGTCTTCTAAAGGTTAATGAGCATAATGCGAGATCGGGTATCACGCGTCGACTGGCAATAAAATATTTTATTATATTTTTCTCATAGGGGTCTGTGACCCTTATGCCAGAAATACCCTCAAGTGGTGTAAATTAACTTCTTTAACGTCGCCTCAATTATGCTATCTCATCTCGATTTGCTGAACGGTTGAGTGCACGGATTCGATCGCCATCGCGCGTTGAATTGCTGAAATCGTGATTCTGGGCCATCGCGCGCGCGCGAGAGAGAGAGAGAGAGAGAGAGAGAGAGAGAGGGAGAGAGAGAGACAGAGAGAAATGAGGGATCGAGAGGTAAACGGTAGCGAAATAAGAGAGAAAGAGGAAGACAACTATAATAAGAAAGCAAGGCTGCTATTGCTGTCCCGATCTTATCGGACATATTGCGGGGGTGTATCGCTCGCGCGGCAACGACATTCCGGTTGCCCGTTCGGTATGCTTGGAGAAAGAGTCGGATAAACGAGATATCGATCGGTGCCATCCTATATATTCGCAAGATAAGCAGTGGCAGGTCAACCAATAGCACTCGATACTCTTGACCGAATCGATTTAATCCTCTTTGCGAATTAACGTTTATTTCGTGTAATACATCGATTATTTCTTTTTTTTTTTAGTTTTATGGCATAACCGTAGAACGGTTTATACTCGAAAATATTACGATTGCCGCTTGTGTAGTAAAAATACACTCTACTTCGTCAAAAGGGTTCCGGAATTGGAGCGGAAAACTTCCGATATTTCGGGCTTCGATCCTATTAAGTCGTTGCATGGAATTTCGGTTTCTACTGCTCGATAAACAATCGATTTACAGGCTTCAAATATATAAAAATGACGAAATAAATAGTTTTCAGATATGTTTAGCACAGTTTTTTAATATATACAAATATACACACAAAATTTACCATTTTCTTTTTCCTAAAGCTTTTAGCGCGTTACGAAGAGAAAAAATCTTGGTCGCGAAAGTTTCGCTCACGCGATTTACATTTTCATCAGAATTTTTCGTCTCTCGCAGCATCGTTTTTTCTTCCTTCATTTTTTCACTCTTTCTCCCTTTCTCTTTCTCTCTCGATGTATACTACGGATTGCATGGTCTAACTCCTAATTATGTAACGAGAGATTAGTGTCGGCTCGCCTAGATGGTTTAAGCTCAAGAGAAACTTCTGCTAGACAGGAGTCGGGTCTCTCTTCCGACGTGTTAAATAATATCTCGCGACTTAACAAAGAAAGCGGCGAATGAAAGACGATCCGAAGCTCCCGAGAAAAGAAATTAAATCTTCCTCGCAGAGGGAAGCGTTCTCCCCTGTTCCATTCCCTGGGTTCTAATGAGAAACGCATCCGTCTTCGTACGTATAATGGGTATCCCATAATCACAGCAATGTCCATTCGTTAACTTCAATTAGCGAGACACTCTGTATACAGGGTATCTGCATTACGTTTTAATGATAGATTTGGCATTGAGTTTCTATGAGGACAATAGAATTGGATATAATACGATAGCATACGTGGTTCTTTGAGTAATATCTACCGTGGGTTGGTCAAAGAATCTGTCATTAAACGGCGAAATATCCCCTGCATACATTACTTCCTGGAAATATAATGGTATCATTTCAATCTGATCGGAACTTTTCTGTGGGTGTGTCTCGCAATATGTAACATTTTATTAAATTCAAGGGAATATTCATAATCTCGGTCTTAAACATGTATAAAGTATGCTGTACATGACTTTAACTTTAAAATTGAATGGCCGTTCATCTGTCTTGCACTGTCAAACTCGTAGTGTCAAATTATACGCAATTTGAGTCATTTTTAATTATTCCATACTCAATATTTTATTAATTTTGACTAAAAGGAAGGTAAAATTTTAACTAACATGGAAGTTAAATTAGATAAATTAACAACATATTGAGTAAGGCTTACTCAATGCGTCGCTAATTTTATCTCATTGTTTTAGTCAAATTAACCAAATATTGAGTAAGAGCAATGGTGATTCATAGCAAATCAAAGTGCGTTACATAGTCAAGATTTTAGAAAGAAACATCGAATTCTCGTCACTAGCAGATGTTCATGACTCACTCATGGCTTACTCTTTGGGTTATATCTTTTTAGATTACTACCATAAACGTGCGGAATAATGAAGCGCGATAGCGTACACCGAGTAAACAGATGGATCCTTCCGAATAATCATCCCGGGAGTATACAAAACGCGCGCGAGCGCATAAGTTTCGGCCTTTATCGCGTTTTATAGCGCAGCTGAGCGTGCGAGTCAACGAGGGGAAATGACTCTGGGGGATGCATCCCTTAAAAGACACATGTCAGTGGAAGGCACATAATGGGCGGAGGGAGACGTCGATAGTTTGTCGTTGTTCCAGTCTGTCGTCGTTCTACGCAAAAAAAAAACGACGTTTCTCAGAGTTTCTTCGAGATTCGCTCTCTGCATTGAGCTTATAAAATCCAGTAAACGTATTGAGATACTTATATGTTAGAGATACCGTTGCGAGATTTATAATATCAGATTATGGATTTTTATAACATTAATGCCAGTCGAATCTGATCTCAATTTGAAAAACTGAAATGTAGACTCACTTTGAATTTATGTCGATATTTTTTTTTCTTAAAAAAAAGAGAGAGAGATGTCCGTTAAAAAGACCGTTTCTTATAGGTAATACGTCGTTATATTAAAAAGCCCGAGGACCGTTTCGCCGCTTATGAATTTTACGCTCCCGTTGTTATGTGATTACCGTAAAAAGGGGTGATCGCCGAGACGCAGTAGGGAAACTGCGCCTTTTTCGGGCTCGTGCCGTTCCGCAGCATCGCATCGAGCTGTTCGGGGAAGCCAATTACGCAAAATACAGCGGCGAGATGGCAAGATGGAAAAAGGGTCCGGCGATTACTATACCATAGCGCTACTTCCTGATCGGGCCGTCGCCGCCGCCGCCGCCGCTGGTGCGGTCCACTCTCGCTTCTTGCGTCGCTAAATAAGCGCTTTTTGCCGCGAGCACGTCCTCCCCTTTCCTCTCCCTAAACTGTCAACCGGTTTAAGATGAAGTAAGACGGCGATGTCTTCATATTAATCGTTTGAAGGAAGGATGAAAGTCAGGTGGTTTTAAAAGATCTTTGATATAACAAAATTACACTCTCTAATTATTATATAAAACTGTAATATAAATTATTTTGAAATCAATAAGATTTGTATAATTTTTTGCGAAGGCTAACGCAGAAAACATTGTCCCCCACGATGGACGTGTATTTGAATACGTCAATAGACATGAGAATTGTAGCCCATTGTAAATCCTCCCATGCCATACTTTTGTTCGCAGCGCGAATGAGTCGCGGGCAATTAACAGGAATTTATAGGCAGTAAAACTGCTTTGATCGAGATCGAATGGAGAGCGGTTAATGGACAGATCGTTCTCATGCGAACGGAATTGTTCCCATAAAGAAACGGCATGCGGAATATCGAACACGAATGCGATACAGGCTAAGGAAATGATTAATGCTCCATTTAATATTTATCTGTTATTACTGTCCTATAAATAGTAATCGCATATAATTATCTCATAAATAGTACAATTATCACTTATAAATAATTCAAATCTAACGATCCATCTGTTCTCAGTCCACAGTACAAATCTAATTGACTCCACGGTTTCAGCTAATAAGCTTTACCTGCTTATTACTTTTTTTTTCCAATCGTTTCAAACCGTGACGCAATCGTATAACATGTACATGTACATTATCATATTCTTTTTATAGTTGTGTTTATTGTTTTGCGCTATCTTTCCACATGTATAATTACGTCTTGGCTGCAGTACTATTATCGTCAGGGTTAATTACACGTTATTTCCATCGAGTTAACGTCGAAAGACAAAGCCAGAAAAAATTACTCTGTATTCCTACACTATTTTCGACCTTTTTGAAAGCGGCGGAATCGGAATCGCTCGTTATCGAGTATACAGAGGGAAGGATGAGGCGGTTCTGTCCGCATCGAGTACTGCATTCATCGCCATTGCATTTATCGAACATGTTCATCCGCCGCACGCGCGTACGCCGGATTCGGTGTACCCCGTGAGCCCCGTTTCGCTCGGAAAATATGCGTCGCTCGCTAAATGCAACCGAAAATCGAATATCGAGAGCGGCATGCGCAGCGAGTTTGACCGCTCTCGTTTACGCGTACACAGGCGGAGTAGCACGCTCGGGTTACGCGATGATTCCGTAGCTTCTTTCGCAGGTCTGCTTCAAATCCGCGATGCGCTGTATTGCATTCGATTTCAATTTTTTTCTCTCTTCCGCTCTCTCTCTCTCTCTCTCTCTCTTTCTCGGTCCATCTCGTCCGTGCTCTTTCAAATGAGCACGTTTTCAAAGGCGCACGTGTATGCGCCGCGCGCGAGCAAACAGATCGACTATTCGCGGGTAGTCCCGTTGGAAACGATACGCACACTGTTGGAAAATCGCCATTCCCTTTGTCTTGTTTTTTTCCCCCCTATTTTTCCGACGCAAAGAGCAGCACGGGAAATAAAGGGAAAACCGAAAAAAATGCTTAGTGGGCATTATAAGCGTGTTCGAATTACGACTCCCGCTGCGTACCAGGCATCGGATTCGTTGCTCGAAATGTGCACGTCGACGGGGTCATGGATCGAATCGCAAAGCACCGAAATTACCATGCAATAGTCGCCGATCGCGCGTATATGTATACTCGAAAGTGTAGAGGCGATTTTTCCTTGGATATAACTCTGTGATATTTTGCGCGCAACGTTCGTCTCCCATTTATAAATTTATTTATACACTGTACCCCACTAACTAAATTAATAATAAAATTCAACATGAAGAAATCTCTTTTTCTATCTCCTTTTCAACAATTTTTGTTAAATTAAATTTTTTGAAATTTAAATAAAACGGAAGGATAACATACATAATCGAAGAACAGAGGCAGAAGGCATCATGAGCTACCATTCTAATTTAATTTATGGAAATATTTTAATATAATATTATAAATTTTACAATAATCACACACCCGCAGAAATATCGCATTTGAATATCAAACATTCTTTAACATTCACCAATTATCTAGTTTTGTAATAATTAATAATCTTTTGTAATAATTAATAATTATTACAAAAGACAATTAATTTTGTCCATTCATTTTGTTCTTTCTCGAAAATTAAATTTCGATAACAATTTAATTCTCTCAAAAATTTTTACCTAATTATCGGAGCGCTACGTAATCTCCGTTATAACGAGATTCAGCGGCTTGTATATGATAAACATGTAACGTGCCAGTGATACAGCGGTTACACAAGATCTATCATTCTTCCGCGTCTAGTCACACAAAATACGCGAGGAAAAAAAAGGGCGCGCCGCACGTGCTCTATCTTTTACGAGCACGTTTTTCTCTTATTTTACAACCACGATAATCGCGACGCGACTGTGTAGCACTGTGGGCGGGTTCGCGCGCGCGAGAAGTGTATCAAATAATATCTCGTAAATTTACGTCGGGAACGCGCGATGGTTTCATCTCGGCAGACGGTTTCCGCTCGTATAATTTACAGCGCGGCTTGGCCTGCTTTCGGATTCTTGCAATTAAAAATGTATTCTATTTCAGGATCACCGCAGAGTGCGGATGTCACCATGGAAAGATATATTGGCTAATTAGGAATTTACTAGGTATGAATCTTTCATGACGAAAAAGGAGAGAAAGGGGAGTGAGAGGGAGAGGAAAATAGACTACAATTTTTCGTTCGATTCGTCAGTTTAACTGGTTTAAACGATTACGAGTGTCATCTGCGTAATATGATGATAAATTCTAATACTGCTCGTTAATCTGGTGCTGCTGTGATAAGCGAAATATATGTTCATATCGATAAGAAGCGGATGACGTTTTAGAATATATGCAGTTGCTATGACATTTCATAATTTATAAAATAGTTTAAATTACCAGTCGGCAGGTATTTGCAACTTTCACATTATAAAAAAAAAGCGTGAATAGAATTTTAGAAATATTCGGCGTCTTTACCTCCTGTGAAAGTTACTATTTATTGTAAAAATGTGGAAAATAAATGTAACATTAATAATACTTCATAAATATATCTAGCAAATAATTATTTATTGGTGAATGTATAAGCTGCGCTCTACAAAGATTTATACGATTTCGTATAGCTTAGATTTGTGTATCAGACGTACGTAATTTCTCAATATGCATATCAGGCAGGATGTTATGCGGGCGGCAAACATGTACATGCAATTAGAAAATAAATCTAATCCCGGAGTTTATCGCTCTACGGAAACTTCGGGCGACCGAACTCGCGCGATTGTGATATTATTGCCGGCGCACAATGCAGGCACGATATAATCTCGGCCAGAAATTAACGTAATCACACGCGTCCAATAATTTCCGGATCGTGTCTTCTCTTCCCGTTCGTCGCTTGACAAACAACCGATTGAGGGATTAAATTTCCACGCGCGCAACTCAGAATTAGACGATAACTCAGTTCGACGTATCGCTGGGATTAACGTGCGTCGCCGAGCAATATCGCTACTGAAACTGCAATTGAAAACATAAGCATTTGCGTGCAACGAGTCGACAGATCGAAAACTATTTCGCTAATAACAAAAAGAGACTGCGATCTAGATTGCATCTTTTGATTTACATATTTATATATTATGTATTTATAAATTTAACTTGAATTTCTAAATATTGTTACAAACAATGAACGATCATTTATAGCACTTTATACAGATTATTAAAAGTGTAACAGTAGAAGTAGAATGTAATGAAAATTTTACAATAAATTATTCATTTTTTTGATAGCTTAATATAATATAACTGAAATATATAATATAACTAAATAATATAATATAATATAATAT